>JAAGNO010021523.1:5349-21322 GCA_033439905.1 Ceryle rudis
TGGGAAATGCGTTTGTTTTCCTGAAGAGGGGCGTCCCATCAGTTTCAGCGCTCCGAAGGGGCCCAAACTGCAGGACACAATAGGACGGGGAGAACAACAGAGCGCGGAGTTGGAGCCAATTGAAAATGCAAAGAAACTAGACAGGCAGAACGGGATTATTCAAAGTGGAATTAGAGCAGAGCATGGGGGGGAGTGTATCTCGCCGATACCGCCACCGTGATGACTGTAAAAGAGAAGAATCTCGTTTTAGCAAAGAGCCCAGGGGCAGCACATAAAAGAGGCAGCGGGGAGAGATAAAGCGGCGAGCGAGGGAGCGTGGTTGATGGAGGCACACGCTGGTGCCCGGCTGGAGGAATGTCACGGTTTCACTTGTGATTGGCTGGGGAACGGAGGAGTCAGTTTTCACGGGGGCTGATCAAAAAGTTGCCTTTTGCTTTCCAAAGTTGCTGTCTGAGCAGAGGCAATCGGGAAGAGGAGGCCAGTCGCTCTAACATTCCTCAGGAAAGCTACTTAAATGAAATGAGAAGGCTTCTCTATCCAAGGACACCCAGCCAAGAACAGACGCCGAGAAGCTGTTTTCCTTCTTTTCTCCCCCAACTCCTCCTGGAGTTGAACAGCTCTCATTTCTGGCATGCGTCTCATCTCTCAGGATACTATGTCACAGTATTCTACTAATTTTCTCTTGCTCCCCATACCAGAATATCCCGTACTAGACTGCGTGCCCAACAAAATCATCAAGCTCGTGGTACTGGGTGGCAGCAGCGTTGGGAAGACAGGTAAGTCCACAGGTGTAGTCCCCTTTTTTTTTTGCTGCTATACTTAGGAGCTCATTTGCAGCTCAAATACACCCAAGGCTGTGAAACCTCTGAACTGTTACAGCTTGAACGTTTTAATTTACTATTTTTTTTAATCATTTTATTTTGAAAATGCAGTGAATAATTTGCGAGGCAGATTTGCTGTGGGTCTGCGTGGGCAGCCAACGTGAGGTGGCAGTTAAGAGGACAGGGCACTGTCACAGATTATTCTACCCAGTCTTGTGCAAATTATTTAATCGTGTCTAAATTTCCACACCCCCAAAGTGGGACTAGTGGGTTTTAGTCTCCTGTTGTCAATGTTTTATGTCCTGCGGACGACTAACAGCGTGCAAGATGTGCCTTCCTGTATTCTTCTCCTAAGGAGGGGAGAAGGAAAGAGGGTAAAGGGAGCATTACTGCTTTTGAATATATGGTTTGTGATTTAAGAAATTATTAAGACTAGATCTGTTTTCCTAGAGGTGTGGTTACAGTGGACTCTGTAAAATGTTTGATGGTTTTGCATTTGAGGCAGCCACGTTTCCATATTATTTTTAAGTAGTTTGTTGAAGGTAGCTGCACAGATTCATTTAAGGCTACTAAAGAGGTGAGCCAGTATCCACGGTGAGAAAAATGATTATTTTAAATGAAATCTATGATAGAAATGCAGAATAAGCCCTTTTTATACAGCTATTAACTAAGTGGCTTTGCAAATGCTTAGGAATCTGCCAAGATGAGAGCACCACAGGAATAGAAGTTACTGTTGCCACGCGGGGATTTTAAGCGGTATAAAGTGATCAAGAACAAGGAACATGTGGAATCCAACAGAGTAAGAAAGCACCACAGGTTAAGGTGAACAGAGAGGCCCAGGGCGCTGCAGCACAACCTGTGTGTGCAGAGCACGTACTGTTTGGTTGCTAGATGGGATGAGGTATCACTAATTGGCTTGGTGAGGAGGACGACGGAGGATTTTTAAGGCTGGGAAGAACCACTGCAGCCACCAGCCTTGCTTCTGATACGACACAGAGGTCTTAAATGTGGTGTTGGGATTAGTCTCAGTTTACTGGCTTGTTCCTCGCTCTTCTTCTGAGTTATTTCAAAGCAAAGGTCAGATTGTTGTACCTGGGATCACACCAAACAAACCTCCATACGCTACACTCGATAGCCACGCTGAACCTCAGCACTCATTCCCAACACTAGCTGCAACAAACTGCAGTAGGTACCACAGCCTGGCCCCAGGTCTTTTCTCTGAGTGCTGAGAGAAAGCATCTGCAGAATAATACGTGAGCAATTCAGAGATTAACTTGGTTTCACATTAGGCTAACTCTTCCAGAAAGAGATTGATTTTAGTTCACATTAAAGACCCATCTTTTTCTCATCGTTTTACAGCTCTGGTTGTGCGCTTTCTCACAAAGAGATTTATTGGAGACTATGAAGCCAATACTGGTGAGTTCTCTTTCTACTGCAGTACTGCAGATAGCTTGAAAAGAAATCTACTTTATTTTGTGACTGGCGCCTGTTACGGGAAAGCCAAGCAGCGTTAGATGTCCATAAGGTGCATATTTTCAGTTAATAGCCTCGAGCTATGAAAGCAATAAATCAAAACCTCATTATTTATGATCCTTTTAGCTTTTTTTTTTTTCCCCCCCCCTCCAACTGGATGAAAAAGGATCAGAGTAAAAGGTTTGCTCGGGGACATACCTATACTAAAATGCAGACTCAAGGAACAACTTGCACATCGACCAAACCGCAGAAGCCCAATGCTGCTCTCTCTGCAACCCCAGGGAAGCCAGAGGAATTCCAAAGTGCGTAAGAAGCAGAGTTCAGAACTTTTTTCTGCATACTCCCTCTTGGGTTTTGTTTTTTTTTTTCCCAATGGCTTTTATGACAAGGGAGACTTTCCAAAACAAAGCCTTCTTTCCGTATGAGAAGCAAAGGGACCATGCAAACCGCTTCTGCTGCGTTTCTTGTTTAATCCCGACGCCTCAGAGGATGTGTCCACCTGAACTGCTCACTTCACAGCCTCTGTTCCAAGGAAGTGCCAAACTGCACTGGCCAGGGTTGTAGAAGGGATCTACGTACACCCTGCTCATACCTGCTAGCACATCCCACACGTAGGCCATCCTGCAGTACTGGGCTGAAGGAGGACGGGCTTCAAAGCAGCGATTGCTTCACTTTGGAGATGCAGGCTGAATTCAGAATGATGAGTTAGGAGAGGAGATGGCTCTACAAGACACCTTTCATCTCTGCTTGTCTGATGAAACACAATCTGAAAGCTCCTCCTTCCGGCTCCCTCTCACCGACCCTAAGTAACCTTGATGGTTTGGCTACACTATTTCTCTTTCTTTTCCCTCGTCTCTTCTACGGGAGACCGTACATCAAGTTAGACTTTGGAGCTTCGCGATGGATTGCTGCCAGAGACATTGCTGAGAACCGCATGCTTTTCTCATTAAGCCACCAGCCCAACAGCCATGCTGTAGGAGAAACAAATATGTCAGAAATAAGAACCAGGTGGCAGTGGATCTGTGATCATTCAACCATGCTTCTCCTGCAGCCGGGTGTAAGGCAGAGCACGGCCCGCCTCTGGAAGGACCTGCTCTTTTTTTTCTGCAGTGCACTACAGAGCAGGAATAATACATTGGCTGGTCTTGGTTCGGGGGTGCGGTGTCTCGCCTTGAAACAGAACCATCTTTTCAGCTTGAAATCTGATCAGTTCCCCCAAAAAATAATTAAAAAAAAAATATCCCAGAAGGGCCAGATCACCTCACAGAGTCCTTACAAAACATGAGCGTGTTGGATTCAGGTGCGGCAAACTTTGTGTGTCCAACTCACAGCACTGTACCAGCTACTGGGAAGAAACTTAACTCTATCCCAGCCGAAAGCAGGACACTTTGCTGTACTCAATTTCCATATATTGTAAATGTTTCTGTGAGCTCAGGCTCTTTTCTACTGGAATAAACCCACTGGTTTGCTTGAGCCAAAGATGGTTGTCAGAAGTCGTGGCATTATTGTCACTGTTCATCTGAATTCCTTGCTCCCCAGTAGATGGGATTTCTCTACGTTTGAGATGAAGTACGTCAGTTTAGATGCAGCAGTGACAATTATATTGGTACACAAGAGCTGTGGATTTGACATTTCTTCACGTATCTGTGTGACTTGTATTAAGTTCCAAAGGGAACTGATGATGGCATCAGCCTCTGAAGCTGTCCTTATCACAACCACGGATCGTTCGTAAGAACAAAACCGAAGTTCTCCTTGGCACTTAACCCACACTTGGTAATGAACTAAAGTTCAAGCTCAGGATAATGATGGTCTTTTAAGAGCTGGATCGGTCCTGGTTGGTTTGAAGTAGAGCTTGGCCCTGAATACCTGTCATTCAGATTAACCAGAAGTCAGACTCAGAGTGTTCAGTCTTTGGGGATTCCAACCAAACCCTGACTGCTAAGGTCGCACAAATCCCAAAAAGCATCTGGGTGGTTTGTGTATCGTCACTTACTCTGTGTCCAAAGCTGGGATACTTTCCTGTTTTAAAAAGACTTCTGGAAAAATGCAATAGGAAACAGCTCACTCCTTTTACAGACAACGCCTGGGTATCTTGGATTGAGATCAAAAATACATGCAGCCCACATTTATAAAGTTAATGATACGGGTTGAAAACCTGAATGGGATTTATGTGCCCACTTTGACTATTTGATTCACCTTTCCCAGGCACCATCC
This sequence comes from Ceryle rudis, assembly GCA_033439905.1. Classification (NCBI taxonomy): domain Eukaryota; kingdom Metazoa; phylum Chordata; class Aves; order Coraciiformes; family Cerylidae; genus Ceryle; species Ceryle rudis. The sequence goes on from JAAGNO010021523.1 coordinate 9,858, forward strand.
CAGCTCTACCTTCAAACACCCGAGCGTGCAGCAAACACAAAGTAGATATCAAAAGCCTCAAAAATGGGGATTTCCACAGTTCAATTTTGCCTTTATGAAATCCTTCCTCTGTGTTACAGTCACTGACTCGAATGATTTTACTTTTCCACCAGGTGCTTTGTATTCAAGAAAGTTCACCATAGATGGGGAACAGATCTCTCTGCAGGTGCAGGATACTCCCTTTGTTTCACTGGAGGTAAAACATCTGCTCAGTGCGCTGGTACTTTACCACATGGTTCTTGTCTCTTGCTTGTGGCCACCACTTCCATTTGTAAGTAACTCCAGAAAAATACCTGGGCTCAAACCCAAGACTAATGGGGGTACCTTAACCCCACCAAAACGAGCCTTGGAAGAGGTTAAATCAGGCTCCTTTAAGAGTAAGTCAAAATGAAAACCTATTTCAGATACATTACTGCATCACGAGCCTAAGTAGCAGTAAAAGCATCATCTGTCTCGCTCCTGCCAACTCCTTGATTGTTTTATTTCCTGACAAATGGTTTCTGTCCCTGCATGGCAGAAAACTCACCTGCTTAGATGCCCGGCCAGCTCATCTTAGACCTTTCTACACACCCAGCACCTCTCTTCTCTAGAAAGGTGTTTCTTTCCAAGGAGACAGGCCTCACAGCAGCTGCCATCTCCAGCTAAGGTGCTTTTCTCTGTGGCTTCCTTTTTTTCTATCGTTAACATTTGACTAGGAACCCGTTTCTAGAAATATTTTTCCAAGCAAGACCTAAGATTAAGATGTCTTTTTTTTTTGAAGATCTGTTTCACTTGCAGAAGAAGAGGATGAAAATAGTGCCAAACCAGCAGGAACTGTAATGAAATTTGTTTGTACGTGAATGGTGGAAATCTCAGGAGAGTAGTAATTCCGGAGATTTCAAGATAAAAGAGGTATCCTCTTGTCACCATCAAACCTAAACTTCTAGGTTTGGCCTTAACCTCAGTCTGGGCTCAGACTTGGCCAAATATCCGTCTGGATGGGGACACCACCTTCTCTCACCCTCCTTCAGGCTAGCTCTGGACAGCTTATATGCCATGTTTTGTCTGCACAGAGCCACGTGTGCCCTGGGTTCATTTCTGTGCGGTAGACCAGAGGTTATAGAATGGGAAAAGCAAAGCTCCCACAGCTTCGGTTTCCACTTCCATTTTCTCTGCTGACTGGTTGGTAGATTTAAGCCGAAAGCTTTGGTGAAGTTCCACACCCTCTACTGCTGGGGTTGCAAAGAGCAGAGGAGAGGACCCCTCATTTACTTTGGATGCTAAACAGCAAACAAAAGCTGCTGTGGAAGTCCTCCAAATATTCAAGTGGGACTTACTGGTACAAAGACCCGATGCCAGCTTGCTTAGAGAGGACCTGCAGTGGGAAGCTGTGGGTGGTGATTCTGCACAATTGGGACTGCCTGATGAACACTTAACGAAGGGAATCCCCTCTCTGCTCTACCCCATGGAGAAAGGAGGCAGTGAAAGAATTTAATTCCCTCTTTCACACCAGATATATGTTCATTTTCTGGTTTCCCTGTTTTAATTAAGCCTGTGGGCTATAGTTCTGTGACCGTAGCCAGAGCTCCACAAAGTTCAGTAATGCCAACAGCTGAGGTTTCTGACTCAGAAACGATTTTAATTTAGTTAGGAGGGAGTTTCATTTTCTTTGTCCCATTCAGAGGTCTGCACTGTTTCAACAGTTCCCACAGACACTCTTATCTTAGCCTGTATCTCTGTTTGCAGCACATGATGGATCTCGAAGGGACCGTTCCTAAACAGAGACTGAGAATCAATTGGGTTTTCTGTTGAAATCCTTAAGGAAGAGAGTTTCTTGAACTCTGCAGGCTGAGTACAGTGTTCCAGGAGGAAGTGCTGTGGAATCCCTCCGGATTCCAGCCCCACCGGAAATGTTAATGTTTAAGAGAGAAACAGAAGCAAAGAGATAACGGGGTTTGTGAGGCAATTCATTGCTGCTTAGTCTATACATGGCAAATGACTGTGTGCTTCAAAATTCATTCTGGAGCAGTGATTTCCATTTAAAAAGTAGCCCATTAGCCTTTGATTTTCCTGAATAAAGCATTCCACTGGGGATTATCCATCCATCTGTCCATCCATCCGTCCATCTTGCTACTGGGTGGCCCTAGCTGGAGGAACTGAGAATTCCTGCTCATTAGGGCTCTCTGAACATACACCTTCTCCAAAACCATTTTCAAACGCTTGCCAGAGTAATTAGTTCTTTCTCCCCATGAAAGGAGTTTGCTGGTGAAAAGAGGCGAGCAGGACATGAAGGGTGGCTAATTATCTACGGATTGGTACAACCCAGACACCAACAGTGCAAATTGCCCTTCTTCCCACAGTCTGGCCTGGCCTGGCTTGAGTTCACACATTAACCTTTTAAAGAAGGCTGCTGGTGAGGATCCCTCTTTGTTCCATGTGCAGCTCGGTGGGGTTTGAGGGTTTTGGGGAGAGAGAGGCGTGATAAGAGTAGCTGTTAAACAATTTCCCTGCTAACAGGATTTAGCATCACTGTGAGCTGGCAAGGGCAGAGAACTACTAGGGACGATGAGCCAGAGTCTCTCTTGGCCACACTGAAACATTTATAAAGGGCAGTTAGTGAGCAGAGCTCCTGTTGGATGTTGTAATTAACTCTGAGCCTTCAGAAATTCTGCTTCCTTCTTCTTACAGAAGAGCCTTGTCAATAGCCCCTTTACTTATTTATTTATTAACTCTCTGAGCTCCTACAAAAGAACTGATGAGTTTTACTCATTTTATTTTTCCACCTCTGCTTCCTGAAGTTAGGCTTTTCTAATTCAAATGGAGGTGTCTAAATCAAAGTCATCTGTCTGGGGAGGTTGCTGAGCACACGCCAGTTCTGTTAAAAGGAATGTGAATGGCAGATATATATACTGTAGATAAATAGATCATGGAACATATGTCCTAATCATCTGACTGAAGCTGATGAAGATTTCTTGACTAGAATTTAGCAGTAATAATAATTGTATGGGCTCTGGATTCATGATGTTGAACTCCTCCTAAGCTGGGCAAAAGCCTCTAATGCCTACCACCTTCATCAAGAGCTGAATACTGAAAATCCTTAGTGCCTTGTTGGATATGAAAGAAAATACCAAGTTCCAGAAAGCCTGTAATATTGCCAAGAATGCTGGTGCTTACAAAGCAAGCATACTGGCAATAACTGGAGCAGGGATCTCCCTATCTGGTTGGGTTACACGCCAGCACAGATAACAAAGAGTAGAGGATTAGCTGAAAATAGCTTCGTCCTGAAAAGTGAGCTGATCTCTTTTCAAGTCCCCCAAGTATTGTATTCAGCTTGATATTCCCAGCGCTGGTGGTTGTTCTGGCTGTCTGCAGTAGGAGTGGTGACGGACCGAACAAACGTGTGACCAGCAAAACAATTAATGTAAACCCATTTCTGCTCTGCAAGTGAGTGAGATTTCACCTCATTTTCAGCTCCAGTAATTGGTTATTTGTAACAAATTGCTTTTTCGAAGGAGCTTTGCCTGCGACTACGTGGAGACCTACAGAGCAGAAAAAAACCTGTCAGGCTTCACCAGACAGAGTTAGTGAGAACCTCTGTCCATGGAGACATTAAATACAGAGCTGGAAAAAGCCCGAAAAATCCACCTCGTAGGACAACTGTTGACTGGTGGTGGTGTGACTAGCCTGCTGAATTTTGTAACGCTCTCACCGTGCCCATCACAGTTTTATCTGCAATACAAGCGCGGGGTTCTGCCACGCGGCTTTACTACAATGGGATACAGAACAAGCTTTGCAATATCAGTGTTTTGGCTGTTCTCTTATTTTCAACCAATTTGCTCTGACCCCTCTCCACTCCTCACTGCTGCTTACCTGTCCTATGTTACCGACACCCTGGAAATTTCTCCTGCCCCTGGCACATTCCCCAGCAGTCAGAGCGGATTCTCTGCCTGTATGCTGAGAAACAGCCGCGCATTAAAACAAAGCTCCGAGGAGCTAACGGGGCTGCGTGGCTTTTTGCTCTGCCTGCTCCCCATTCTTAGTTTTCTAATCTCACACCTCTTGGTTTTGATGGCAGGATGACACCGACAGCATATGCTGCCAAGAGCAGATAAACCGATCGATCTACTGGGCGGACGGTTTCGTTTTTGTTTACTCCATCACAGACTATGAGAGCTACCGAGTCATCCGTCCCCTCCACCAGCACATCCGCAAGATTCACCCGAACGCTAACATCCCCCTGCTTCTGATGGCGAACAAAGGAGACCTCCTGCGAGCCAGGCAGGTGTCCTCCAAAGAAGGACTCCAGCTGGCCAGTGAGCTGGGAGGTACTTACTATGAAGTGTCAGCCCGGGAGAACTGTGAGGGAGTGCACGAAGCCTTCCAGCAGCTTTGCCAGGAGGTCAGCAGGATGATTGGGAGCTGCAATGGAGAGAAACGAAGAGGCCTCCACCTCGTCCGCCCCAAGTCTCCAAACATGCAGGACTTAAAGAGACGTTTGAAACAGGCTCTGACTTCCAAAGGGAAATCTGCCACTACGCTTTGATGTAGCCGACAGAAACTGGTTTCCACAGGCCTGAAAAAGAAAAAAAAAAGGCAAGAAAAGAAGCTGGTAATAAGGGCCGTCACTGCAATTCAGCAATCAGGTTGTGTGAGAGGCCTTTGATGTCATCTTTACATCCTTAAAAATCCTGTGTTCATTCAGCAAAGGAACGTACAGAATTTGCTCCGTGGGACAAGAATGTAGGAACTGTGATTTAAAAAATAGATCTTCCCAAATGATTTCCTTTTTCAAAGGGACACAGTCAAAGAGTTGAGGCTTAAAATGTGGATTTTATTAATAAAAATAACTCTATCCTACTTTTAGGAGAAGTGACTTCTCTCGGGTGTGGTTGTATTCCCAAAACTGGGCAATAAGCTACCGCAAGACACGAGGGGAGTGATGTGAGCAAGCAAAATTTACCAGATCTGCTTAGTGACAAGGTCGGAAAATAAAGGCAAAAAGTCTATGAAGAACACACCTAGTGAAAAGTAGTAATTGAAAGCTTTTAAATTGCAGTTTAGAAAGTGTTCTTAGCAACTTGTGTGGCTCCCTAAAGGGAGATTTTTTTTTTTAATCTGTTTTTTTTTCCCGATTAATTTTCTTTAAACACATATGGAGTGTTTCTGAAAGGGATTATATGGGCAAAATACTCACAGCAACATTTTTTGGTCAGCTTCTCAATGGGGTATTTCTCATTTTTCTGTAGGTTTCCTACATGGCAATGAGAGGGGGACAAATAGAGCAGCGTGGTTTAAAACCTGCAAAAAATGGACCGTATTAATCGAGAGCAAGGAGGTCACCTAAAACTATTTAACTTTTCTTTTTTCCCCCAGACTGATTCGATTTCAACTTCAAGATACTGTATTAAAGAATCAAAACCTTCACAGAAAGTATATTTAAATCGTCAGAATTTTTTAATATTCTTTTTTATTTAAGAAGAAAAGGTTTTAGGACACCTGAAGTTTCTGGCTTTGGGAATTCATCGTTTTATTATTTGCCTTAAGACCAGACTTTACTCATTACCTCACAATGCATCCAGATCACGGATCTATCAGTACATACTTCACCAGCTTTGTGTCTCAGCAGGTACCAAGGGATTTGAAGGTATATCCTGCGAGCTGACCCATTTTATGGTAGCAATAGCAACAAGATGAAGCATCCATCATTCTATTCTCAACGAGAGTGGAAAGAAACTGGGCTGGACCACGTCAAAGTGAGGATGAAACAATCTTTTGGGTTTTTTGTTTGAAGAGACCGTATCAGCAATTCACAGGACAATGAAAGGAAGTAAAGCTCAGTGATTTACGCTCAGGAACACAGAAGGGAAAACCTTGGTTTGATGAAAAATATAGAAAAATACTCCCAGCTGCAGTTTCAGCTGGCAGTGCTGAGCTACATCAGCCTCATTAGGAGCAGCAAAAATGTAAATTGAGGCTGATGAGTATTTATATAGCTCAGGGCTTGAAAATGTACTTTATATTTTTCTTGTCCCTATATTAGACAACTCTAGACGTGATTTTCCTTATCGCCTGGATTCGCTCTATCGACAGCTCACTTTCTGCTTTATTTATTGTTTTCCACAGCTGGTCATCTGAAAATGTCTTGCGTTTTGATTAATTTAAAATTATTTTATTCACAAAAAAAGAACTGCACCTTTTTAGAACATTGGCTTCAAGTGGTAGTAGGAGGGGGAAAGGAAATGTAGATGAGAGAGACTCGAACGGTATCAGAGGATTTCTACTTTAGCTGATGGTTAATTACTAGTGTGATGTTTGAGCAGTGCCCTCGTTCCTGGCAGGCCCTTCGGGATGGTGTTTATTAGCACGGAATCCCAGTATTTTAAATTGCTAAGAGCACAGCTCGACTATGAAGATTCAATAACAGGAAGTAGAGAAAACAGGTTGCAAGAGACACACAAACTGAAAATTGTTTGCAGCGGAAACATGACCACCAGTTTTGAATAGCAATTAAATATTTTACCATCCCAGTATTGTAGACCAAGGGCTAAATTTGCTGAAGACAATTTGCAGACAACATTTGTTTTCACTAGAGCCTAAGAGAATCAGGTGCTCTAGCTTGTTAAAGTTGTTTGTAACTTGCTTTTTCTGATTCGGGAAGAAAGTTCAACAGATTTCCAACCTGTCAATGTTTTATTGTCAATAGTGATTAATAAAACCATAAAAGGTCTTTCCTGAGTAGTTACGTCGCTCATCTTTAAATGTCCCTTGTTCTTATTAGACTAAAAATATATTTTTTTTCCCTTCTTATAACCAAATACACCCTGCTTTGGAAGGATTCCTACATTTGTACCCTGACATAAGCAAGTATTCCCACATTCCTGCAGCACTGGTGGAGAGGAAAAAAAAAACAAAAAAAAAGAATTCTACATTTCAGCCAAAGCCAAAAAATCTTGAAACATTGAAGCCCTTTCCTAAATAGTAACATGTGGCAAACATTTATTCTGCTCCAGAAACTCGAGTAGAGTATTTCCTTTGTTCACTGAGCAGCAGTACAAATCCTGTAATAGCTTTGATACTGGTTTTAAGCCAGGACAAACCATCTACAGAAGACCACGAAGCTCAGCATTTTTATTAGCAGGGCAGTACTTAAGTTCCAGAACACACACCGCTGTGCCACGGAAGCTAAGCAAGGCTGAGGAAGGAGAATGGTAGCATGAAAAAAGCAGGGAGAAGAGAGAGCTATAGAATTAAGTGCCTAAAAATAATCGTGTAAAATATCAAAGATTAGTCATGTAGAACCTGATCCTGAATTAGAACCTTCAGGCTGCCCAGGGGAAAAAAAAGTGTATTCTACTGAAGGTTTAAAATTAAGCCCCTGAAGAGAAGGTATTTGACATAAGTCAGGAGAGAAAAGGAAAAAAGGATTTGAGAGTGAGGTTGGTTTTTTTTTTTTTAGCTATAAAGGCAAATTCTCTTCTCAGTCTGACTGGTTAAATCCAGATTAACTGGAAGCAACATCAACAGTAAGGAGCCGTAGAATTCACCTGGTTTTATTCTCCCACCCCTCTTCCTTCTCCTGAGCAATTGCAATTTTGTGCACCATCTGGTTTGCAAGATGGTTTACATCTGGCTTTACTTGGGCACAAAGCAGCAGAGTGATTTGCCCCAAGGTTACACAGCTGAGTAAGTACTCCAGAGGAACTCAAACCCTGTGTCCTTTGTAATTAATTCCCAGCCCTTTACAGCAGCTGCCAGACCATACCACCTCCCTCCAGGTACACACAAAGCACAGTGAGTTGCATTACACAAGAATGTAATTAAAAGTTGGAAAAAGTTACTTATATCACAAGCTACGGTGGGCATTGGCTGAGCAAAGTATTACTGACACTACAGTGACGTGCTGCACAATCGCAGTAACACCAAGACTGGCTTGTGAGTTGTCAGAGATATTTGTAAATGGTTCTTTTTATTTCTGTCAGCTGCATCTCTCACGTGTTTCTGGTGGTTCCCCATGGAAACACAGTGGGAGCTGGGAGATGGGAAAATCAGGCTCCATTTTTAACTTCTCCTTGATGATCTTGGCCAGATCTCTTCCTCCAAGCTGGTGTGTCCATAGGAGGCAGAACACAGACACCTATTTCCACTTCAGCCTCTGCAGGTGAGAATCCCCAATGAGAAAGAAAGGAATTGCAGTAGGGATGGCTTAAATCTTACCATCTGAACTCATGATTCCAGATTTCTTCAACTCAGAGCTGTTCGGATCCCACACTTACACTTGAAACATAGGAATAAAAATCCAGATCTTGATTTCAAGGAAGGGCTTGGGAAGAATTATTTGTATCCAGGGTACCTGGCTGCTCACAGGGTTTATATCAGGTGTGAGGAAGAAAGAGCAACTTTCTGAGGCATCGAAACAACCAAAACCGGTTGTCTAATTGTTTTACAAGGCAAACTAGAAGGCTGCCAGCTTATTGCTCCTGCTGGATTTTCCTCTGTCCACCGGAGAGCTAGAAGAGCTGGGGTCAAGACCACGCTGACTCTGCTAAAGCTGCAGCTCTGTTTGCAGAGCCAGCACGTGACCCTGAAGCAGCAGAACATGAAATGACATATTTGCTAGTATTTAGCTGTTCGCGTGTTTTCAGAGTTCTAATGAGCTGTCCCTGTCTCCTCTGGGGCTAGCACAGGAAAGCCAGGCCATTAAAGGTTAAAAACGATCTCCACTTTCACTCTGAAAACGTCAAAAGCAGGGCCAATGGTGCTAGAAAAGATGATCCAATTTATCACCTCTGGAGATAAAGCAAGACTCATCCTTTGATAATTTTTCACCCCTGTTCTCACTGGCTCTGCTCTTCCTTGTCCCTCTCTATTGATGCCTTTGTTCTCATTCTGTTGAGCGAGCGAATACTTGCGCAATTGTTCTTCCTTCGGCTTAGAAATATATGTTTTGCCGGTTAGCTTAAAGTTGTTCCAAATGTTTAACTCCAGACATGGTTTATAGCAAAAGAAGAGTGTCTACTTAGCCTTTTGACCTTATTTACCTAAAGCATTTTCAAGACCCTCTAAATGAAGTCAGTACAACTCTGTATTTAGACGACCCTTTGAACTGGTGCCATTTCTCCCCAAGTGCTCTCACTGGCCTGGCTTGACGTTTCCTTCCCTTGTTTTGCGCTTACAATGTTGAGCTCATTTGCGTTGTGTACTCATTGCTTACTTAAGCCTGGTTAGTTCTTCTAAAGTTTTGCTGCTCTTCTCTAAAATCTCTTCAGTTTAATCAAGAAAATTCTTTTCTTTAAGCAGCTGTGCAAGCGGTAGATGAGGTCAGAACAGCTGGTGATTTTCTGCTCTGTCAGATTTTTTCCCGTTATTGAAGATTTCCCTATAAACAGGAGCACGGAGAGTGATGCAGCACACTCAGTTCTAGTCTCCCTTCATCTGTCAGCCTCCTTTAGTGACAATAGTTTAATCCACCACGAAGTGGAGGAAGTTTATTCTCACTGGTAGCGTTCAGCACGGGTTCCTACAGATGGAAACCCCACCAAATATGAAGGAGAGATGAGATGATCGGCTCTGTAAAGCCTAGGAGCCTGCTCGTTCAGGAGCTGTCATACCAATCTTCTCTTTAGAAGATACATTTTGTACATTTTCCTTTTGATCCAAACGGGTTTCAAGACACAGCCTCTGGATCTCATCACGCAGACACTTACTGTCTCCTCTCTAGCAGGTCAAGGGGAAGCTGGACGGTTTCTAGAGGTGATGGGTGAAAGAACGCATGCCTTGGGCTGTTGTCATGGGTGATTGTGGAGACTGTTCCTAAGGGTAATGTTTTTTCTTCCTTCTAGGTAATAATGCAGAACTCTAGCAATCAGTAACCGGTCATTTTGGAAGGATATTAGTTCTGTTTGCTGACCCAGGAGACACACTGTACCTTCTCTGCTGGTTAGAAAGCTCACCACATAAGCAGGAGTTGGGCTTTTTCTTTTGAACTCTCACAAAGTGAGGTGAATTATGCCAGTTTTTGAGCGTGATCCAGGTTTCCAGATGCTTGCAGGAGCCACCACTCTCCACAGTGTGCTGTATTTCATTTCAAAACTCTGAATATTTTCTCATGCCATGATGAGAAAGAGAAACAACTTTGAATTATCACCCTGAAGCACAACAGCCTGTTCTCTTGCCTCCCTGTTTCTGGAAGGGGGAGATGAAAGAGAGGCATAAAATCTTAAAATTATGCATTTGATTTTCAGTACGAGAGCCTGACTCTTCCTCAAGCGCTGGGAGAGGTAGTAGGCCGGTGGCAGGGCTGAGTATAGAGAAAGCGGTGATGGCAATTCTGGTTCAACACTCTGGGCTCCAGCCCCTCCACTTGTCAACACTGGTGAGAGGAACCTCCCAAGTGCACAAAAAGGCGGTACTGGGAAACCATGGGTTCTCTGAGGTGGAACTAAAATGATGTCTCCATGAACTATACACCTGGAGGAGCTCTGCTGGAATGGGAAACCAGAATCCAGGCCTTGGAGAGCCATTAGCAATTCCCATCTACTTCCTTTCGGAGCAGTGGTGAAAACCTCACTTCTTCCTCACGTTCCAGCCCACATGGCTACATTAAGCCTATGTCAAAGTCAGTTCTTCTCTTAAAGGACCACAGCAGAATTGCTGCTCTCAGTGGGAATACGGGTGCAGCTCCAGCAATGAGCAGAGGGTTTGAGTTGCCATTCTTATCCACCCTTTTAACTGCCAAGACCACCTATGAAGTCCAGAGTCCAAGAGCTGGTACCAACTACCAAATATATCTGACCAGTGTCCATCAGTCTGTGCTGGAGAGAAGGAACTGGCTCCCAGGAGAGCCATGATCTGCCAGAAGAGCAGCTTTTAAAACCCAGGATACATGTTTGTGTCAGGTCTGTGAAGTGATACAATTTATATGGAAGTGCTATTGTGCAGGCATTTTTTAGTAGGCAGCTTTAAAGGCAGCAAGAAGTTTTGTTTCTAAATCCTGAGTGCTAATCATTGAGATTCCTCATTTTATCTATTTTGGCATTTTTAAGTTTAGCCATTTGCACTCGTGAACTCGCAGTGGGGAATGGAGCGAAACAAACGGAGCCAAAGATTCATCTCTTTATATGTTTGGCAACGCACAATTTTCCCCTCACTGCAAATACGTCTCAGGACTGGGAAAAACAAGAATCATGAATAGAGCTAAGAGGATGTGTTCGGTTTGCAAAGCCCAGACTCCCCTTGGGGTGTATGGAGAAGAGTATCAGGTTGAGGGAAGTTCTCCTTCCTCTCCACTCTGCCCTGGTGAGGCCACCTCTGGAGTATTTGGTCCAGTGCTGGGCTCCTCAGTTCAAGACAGACCAGGAGCTACTGTAGAGGGTCCCGCAGAGGCTGGGAAGCTGCCGAGGGGCTGGAGCATCTCTGTGCCAGGCCAGGCTGAGAGCCCTGGGGCTGTT
>JAAGNO010021523.1:21536-36218 GCA_033439905.1 Ceryle rudis
TGGACCCCCTGCTCTGGGTGACCCTGCTGGATGGAGCAAGGGGGTGGCACCAGATCATCTCCAGAGGTCTCTTCCAACCGCCACTATGCTGGCATTCCATGATTCTGTGACCCCTCAATCCCTGTGCTGTGACTACTGGTAAGAGGTGCTGCTGGACAGGAATATACATCTGAAAACCACCCATGCTCACCACCTCTTTACAGATGGTTTGCGAGGAGCTTGGAAACGGAGGCTTCACAGGGTGAGGGGAGAAGTCTGTCAAAGGGTTAAATGCTTCCTGCCTTTAATCTAAAATCACGTAATGTGGAATGAATGTTTCAGCTCAAACCGTTTCCTTGCTCTGACAGTTTCATGGTGTGAGGTCAAAGTGTGGGAGAGATGGAGAGAAAAGAGGGGGAAGCGCGGAGCGGTGAGCTGGTAAACCCCGAGAAACACAGGGACACCCAGAGAAATAAAAAGGATGGTTTCTCAAGCAGCTTCATCCCAGCTGGGAGGGCTGTGGTGGAGCCATAGGCAAAGTGTGTATGACTTTAAGGACTTCCTGCTCCAGCCTGCCTCTGCTTCTCCCATGTGTGCAGTGCTGCTGCTCTGGGCACGGTTCCCACGCTACATTGCAAAATGAGCCTTGAGTTTCTCACAGTATCTCTGCCCGGACACAAACTATAGCTGCAGTCCTTCCTGCACCCTGCAAATTCAGGAGGTGGGACTCCTCTGGGGCTACTCCTCGCTAGATTTATTTTTCCTGCCTGTGTGGATCTTTTCCTAGGCTACCAGATCTGTTTCGTACCCCAAGGGGCTCTACCCAATGCGGCAAACTTCAATTTAAAAGCTCATCAGATTTCAAATTAATTTGATTTTTCGGACCAGCCTGATCTCAGATCACTTCTTACACAAAGAGAGACTGGCCCAGGTTGGTTTTCTTTGTGGGCCTTCCTACCAGGGCGAAGCAATCACTCATTTGTGACTATCGTGATGCTAAAATACATTCCTTCAGATCAGCGCTTCACAAGTTTGTCTGTTTCCCTTGTAGTTTTCACCTCCTCTGCCAGGAAAAAGTTTCTATTTGGGGTGGTTTTACTTCTTTAATTTCTTGCCTATCCACATAAACTAATCGCTGATACAGAGACTGAGGAATAAAAGATGAACAAATACACAAGTAATACGTAAGTAAACACATTTTGTTACCCCTCCCCTTCAAGCTTTGACCTCCCTGTCTTCACACCGGGTTACACTCAGTCCCTCTCAATTCCTCGCTTCTTTTGCCCAGTACACTCCTCCCAAGTAGCAAAGAGAAGGACAACCCCCTCCCCATATGATGGCAGTAATGCAAAGAGGTTTGTTTGGTGGAACAGCCCACTCCTGAGAATAGTCAATTCTGCATCTTCCCACCAAATGATAACAAATGTCTGAAGGGAATCAGCTGACAAATCCTCTTGCTCAACATCACTCCTAAGCTGCATGAAAAAAACAAATGCCTTTCACGGCAGGAAATCCTCAGGCCAGATTGTCACCAGGAGTCAGATTTAAATAACAGAGCTGCTAACAGTAGATCTGGAGAGGTAAATGATCCAGCCTGAAGAGCTGGTCAAGGAGCACTTCAGTGGGCTGATGGCTACCAATCCTAGTTTAAGGCCATCAGGCAAAGGTGGCTTCTAATGCTTTCAGGATAAAGATGCAGGCTCCTCCAAGCACCTCTTTTTAGTTCCACAGGAAAACAATTTCTTATGATTTAGCAAAAGGTCCAACTCCTGCCCATGGCTCCAGACAGTTTCATTCTAAAAAAAGCCACATGTAAACTCCCTGAGGTCGGACCAACCAGTTTTCAACGTGCAGTTTCAGCCTGCAAACAGAATTAGGAAAGTTCCTAATTTAAGGCTGCCTTTTAATGCTACTCTGTGTATTTTGGAACGTCCTTTGTGGGACGCTACCAGTTCCTCTAGTCCCATATCTTCACACTCCCTGTCTCTTGGGCGTGTTTTCCTGCTAGTGCAAGACATGGAATCGAAGGGACCAAGAACACCGCAGGGTTTCGCTCAGGTGGTCCCACGCCTATGCTTTGGTTCCAATAAAGTGAAAATGATATTTCTTTCCTTGGTAAAGGGTTTGGAGAGCTATTGATTAAACCTCCTGGGTGTAAACCAGGTGTCCTACGGTTTTCAATGTTCTGTTCTCTTTCCCTTGTGTGGAGAGGAGCTGATGGCTCGTTATTCATAGAGCAGGAAGCAGGGATTAAACTTCGCTCTCTTAATTACAAACAAAAGCTACAAGAACTCTGTAGCTTTTGGGTAAACCTAGGAATGAACAACTGTTTCTAAAGCAAGTGAATCCCAGGTGGAAAAACCCAGACTGATGTCTCACAGGGAGCTGAATTAAAACCGGGTCAGGCTTGGCGGGCTGCCGCCTCTTCACCTTGTGAATATTCTCCAAGGGATGGATCTGGAACGTAACTGTTTTGACAGGGGCTTTCCTGTTGCAAACAAGAACCTGGGATTTTTTTTTTGTCTCTGTGCCTAAGCCACATTTTCAAGTGGTGTAAATTGCTGTAGCACCATGAGAGACTTGTGGATCAAAAGAAATCCAGCTGGCTGTTTTGATTAGCTGAGGATTCAACCCAGCCTAGAAAACTCACAGCAAAAATTGTATCTGAGGCTGGGAAGGTAGCTTCACATAGGCAGAGAAAGCAGGGCAGCCACCTTTTCAAAGCCCAGGTTACCTCTGTGATTGCAGAAGCAGCTTGGCAGAGGAGGCCTTCGTGTCTACCTGTTGTCTCCGTCAAGTCACACGGAAAAGGTCTGGAGAGTTGTGTAAACAAAACCTCTGCACATTTAGTGGCTCTCCGATGAGCTTTGAACTCCTCGCGCAAGTTTTGCATTCACTTTCCAGGAATAGCCCAGTGAGGCCACCTCTGGTGTACTGGGTCCAGTTCTGGGCTCCCCAGTTCAAGAGAGACAGGGAGAGAGAGTCCAGTGGAGAGTCCAGACAGAGAGAGAGTCCAGTGGAGGCTATGAAAATGCTGAGGGACCTGGACCATCTCTGTGCCAAGAGAAAGGTGAGAGCCCTGGGGCTGTTCAGCTGGAGATGAGGGGGGAGCTGAGCAATGATAACCAACATCTAAAGGGCAGGGGGCAAGAGGCTGGGGCCAGACTGGTCAGTGGTGCCCAGCACCAGGACAAGGGGCAAATTTTGCATTCACTTTCCAGGAATAGCCCAGTGAGGCTCATCCTGGCACAAGAGTTTCCAGAGACCGGGACGGATGCCTTTAGGTTATCAGTTACCCTTTGTGCAGCACCGGGCTCCTACCATGCATGTGGGAGTCCTGATCCACCTGTGGGCTACTGGACTATCATAAAATAAACACAATATCACAGCAACAACCAAATAGATTATTTATAGATGCACCAGTCCCTGCTAGCATGGAACAGAAGGTCATGAGCTACCACTGGCCATGCTGGTCCATCCAGATAGCACAGCAGTTGCCTCTGCAGCTGTGCCAGAGCCAGAGCTGAGAGAGGCATAGCTCTGGTAGCACAAAGCTGCATTCTAGCTGATAATCCCTGCTTAACTGCAAAAAATGTGGCACTGTGCTAATGCAGCCCTGCTGCTTCCAGTTTTGGAGCTGGTTCGGTCGGCATTAGCTGAGGACTCGCTGCCCCACGCTCTATTGTGTGATGTGGACGTGCCCTTAGAGTTATGCAGCTGGGTATTTGTTCTGGAAGCTCACCCACTCGGTATGGAAACAATGCAATGGGATTTTTTTTTTCCCCCTAAGTGGCTGTAATTAACAAAGCACAACCCCTGTAATCGTAGAGAGCTGCTCGACATCACTGGAGAAATACACAGAAAAAGAATTACCTCCCTGCTGCTCTTGAATAGCAGCAAAAAAAAAACCCAAAACCCACGTAAATAATCATACCACAAGAATCCGGCGAGCAAAACAAAGCTTAAATTCATCAGCAGTGTCATCTCCCTGCTTTTAAAGTTCAAGCAGCGTTCCCTAAGTGCTCTGTGGTAGGAGCAGCCATCACAATTGCTGCACCCTCGCTGCGCTGTGGAGATGGGACAGACACAGCGTTCTGGAAACATCGAGGCTCACCAAAGCCTGGTCATTTATTATAACCTCAGTGCCATCGTGGTGCATGCCCAGAAACCCAGGTCTAAGAAAGAGCTATCACGTAACAATAAACAGGTCTCTCTGGCCAGTTATTTAGCAGGGCATAAAAGCAATTAAAAAGATACTGTGGAAACCAGGCATGGAAAATTTAGGTCATGCTATTTACATTCAGTTTTATGGTGATGTTCCCTCTTTAGTCTGTTTCCATCCCTGTGCTTTACTGTTGTTGCTACATAAGCATCAAGAGCTTTGAGTGCTCTTCTATCGATGCCCAAATTACCTTTCAGTGGTCCAGTTAAGTTCAGATGCCCCAAAAAAACCCGTAACTTAAGAAGGAGGAAATAAAATGAGCTATAAGGAGCCTTTTGTTCATTAGGTGAGTTTTATGAAATCCCCAAATTTTTAAAAACAAACCATAAATTTAGTACCAACGTATTTCAAGTAAATGTAGAGTGAAAAACCAGAGCTCTGCCACCGTAAGCCTGGTTTTCTGTTACTGATACTTCTGTGTGCATGAGATTTTTTTTATTTGATTTCGGTGGATCAGCCTGTTAAATAATTTTTGTGCTTTGAAATCCTCTCTATGTATTCTGTGGAGCATCTATAACGTGTCACTGAGAAGCCAGTTTTATATGGTACCACTTTGGAGTGACAGAAGGGCTGTGCAGGGGGAAATGCTTTATGCCAGACTTTTAAGGCCAACATTTTCCACTACCAAAGTCCCAAACAATGTGCTTTAGCTGCCTCCACTCGGGCATCCCAGTAAATATCTGGGGATTTAATGGAAGAGGATGGCTGTCCACCAGATGTCCGTGGATCATAGAACCATAGAATGTTTGAGGCTGGAAAGGACCTCTAGAGGTCATCTGGTCCAACCTCCCTACACAAGCAGGGACATCTCTACCTAGGGCAGGTTGCTCAGAGCCCCATCACGCCCGACCTTGACTGACTCCAGGGATGGGGCCTCCACCACCTCTCTGGGCAGCCCATCCCAGTCATCTAGTTGATCTAGGCTATATGAACTGGACATCAGTGTAGAATTTGGCATGATATCCCCTGGGAAATTAGTAGTTAACCAGTGAAAACAGGGTGTGGAATAAGGATTTTGCTGTAGAAAACAGAAAATTATTTAAAAGAGAAATGATAACAGAATGGACCGGGAAGGATCTGACTGGGATGGGCCAAATAGTAGAATTTCTGAAGAATCAGACTTGGAAGCAATCTTGTTAAATATTTTTATGAATGATCCTGGAATAAAGAGTCAGAACACGTGAGTAAAACTTGCTGCTGATGTAAAGCTGGGAGGCACCATCAATAGTCAGGAGGACCAGAGTGTGCTACAGGAAGAATGGAATTCCTCTGGGGAATTGAATCGCACTGGTAGGATGCAAGAGCAAATGCCTAGGGACCGAGAACAAGAATTTCTCTTCTAATCAGTCAGAAGCAACCCAGGAAGAGAAAGGGCAAAGTGTATTACAGTAGCTTGCATGAATATCAATGCACTGCAGCTATGAAACAGGAAAGGTGATCTGAGGACGCGTCGGGCAAGATTATTAGAGGGAAAGCTGGGCGTAGGAGTGGCACTGGATGTGGCTGCTGAGGCCTTTCCCTGAGTCCTGCACACAGCCCTGCTCACCCCTGTTCATTACAGGACAGGAGCAGGCAGAGGAATTACTGAAGGTAAGAAACCTGTCACACCGGAGGAGGCTCAAACTGTGGTTATATTTTTATATTTCTGGCCTCCAAGGATCCTGGAGCAGGCTACAAATGTGGTTTTATGTCCACATGGCACTGAGCAAGGAACTATTAGCTCATGTTTGGTGGTAGAGCTGTGTACACAGTTCCTGTGCCCTCACTGGAGCCTCTATCTTGTGGTTCTTGGCCCCCCAAGGCGCTTGTCTCCATCGTGCTGACACAAACATTTCTGCAGTCACCTGGGAACAGAGTCAGAAAATGGATCCACCCCAAGACCAATATGGGAAAAAAAGGTCATTTTCCAAGATCAAATCTAAACAGTCAAATACATCTGGACTTCTTTGAAAGCTGAGATTTCCTGAGTCAATGGTGACTTGGGAACCTTGGCGAAATAACATTTCCATTGCAGAGGCAGCCTTCACAAAGGTGACCTGTTTGTGCCTGCAGAAAGTATCTGAGAAGAGACAAAGTTACTCACTACACACCCATTAGAGTGGTAAAGAAGAATTTCTTAGCTAAGGATCAGCACTGAGCAGGAATTAGAGAAGAAAGTGGCTGTGCATTGCAAGTAGTCTGGGAAGTAGGAGATGGTTTCTGTCCATGGGAGCGGGTGAAGTTCTGGAAGAGCCTTCCAGTGGGGAACAAATACTTTCAGTGGTATGCCCCTCAGGGACCACAGAAGACAGCTCTGCAGTAGTTACAAGTGTCTGAGGAGGTCCCTTCCAGGAACCTGGCCACATACCGAGCCAGAAGTTAAGCACCCTCCTCCACCAATCTCTGTCACAGAAAACAGTAAAATGTGGGGCTAACATTTCTTTACACAACAAATTTTGGCCATTTCTCTCCACTTTGTACCTTTACAAATTTCATGACTATTGTTTATCAGCACTTTGCACTCAAAGATCTTCAGACGGGTCAACTACACAATGTGCAAGACAGAAGAACAAAGCTTGAGAGACTTTCTTCTTGGAAGGAAGCAGTCCTAAAGTAAGCAGAAGAAAGGCATGTCCTAATGTTTTATGCTGAACTGTTGCACCACATTGATTCCCGTAGCATTCTTCACTCGAATATTCAAGTTTTCCATCCTGGGCAGACTGACTATAAGGGTTTAAACATACAGAAAAGAGGAGCTGGCCACTATGGCTAGAAAGAAATGGTTGTAATGAGGATGACTGATCCTAAACAGAGAAAAATTCAACTCAAAATGATAGATGAGGAATTAAACAGGATTTTCTTCAGCACTATCCTGAAGCTGCAGACTAAAGTTGGGCTGATGCAGAGGATTCCTTCAGTGCACGCCTATCCAAGAAGCATGGCCATTGCCTGGTCCACGTCACAAGGGCTGGGGCCCCAATTAATTCCCACTGATCGCAAACCTGCAATGACACCTACTGGTAACCAACCCAAGATGTTCCTGCTTACAAACAGCGTGAGCCTGCTTGCTTCCAAACTTCAAAGAGATTTATTCTTACATCCCAGCTTTCCATCCTCAAGGTTGCCCACAGTGGTTTTGTCATCCCAGTGCAGGAAGCTGGGCTCTGTTTAGCCCAGCTTCTTTGCAAACCACTCATTTACCATTTCTGTCCTCGCTTCTGAGCTAAATAACCCGTGCTGGGCTATGTCAGTGTGTGTGCCTAATGTGTGTGGGCACTGGGGACTCATTACTCCTCTCACCTCTGGCAAGGTCGGTCGAGTGTACATGGCATAGACCTTCCATGGACTGCTCCTATACTTCCACACTAACAGTTCTCTTATCCTACAGGACAGGAGTTGCCCTTAAACTGCGGTTCTCAGCACCCAGCACCCAGTTTACTTCTCTCTGAAGGCCTTGCAAAGTGACCCTCTTTATCTAATGTCAGCAGTAACACCTAGACGATCACCAGTGAAACACTGAAATGAAGCAGGCATCGCTTCAAGTAAAATAGCCACTGCAGACAGCAAAGGAAGCCAACATTTGATAAACCAACCAATATTTGATAAAAGTCTCGGTTTAGAACCTAACTCTGGAAGATTTCAGAGCCAGCGACAGCGCATTTCCTTCCAAACCCTTTGTTTCTTCACCTTAAAATGAAGCCTTTGACAAAATACATCCACCAAATCCGCGGAGGACTGCTGGTGCGTTAAGCACTTTGCAAACCAAAGGCAGGCAGGAGATGTGACCAAACTGTGAAAAGTCTCAATCTGCAGCTCAGCGTCAGGCGCTCTAATTTAGAAGAAATAGCGTGGCAAGCGAGGGAGGAGAGGGGAGAGGGAAGCTGCATCTGCTCTGAAAGCGTGGATGGGTTTTAGTACGGATTCTGTCAGTCCACTGGAACACCACAGAGTGATTAACGCCCATACAGGGTGCCATAAATTACAGGAAAAATATAAGTAATTAGACTCAGGAGTCCCACATGAGATTTTCTTACTGAATTCCTCGGATTTGTCCCAAATTTTACATTGTCTCCTTAGTCTTTCTAAGGTATTTCTGGCTGGCTTTACAGCCATCTGTAAATAATGGAAGTTCTCTCCATTTTTTTTTTTTTCTGAGACTGTAACAGTTGATTGAAATGATTCAGTCGAGTTAAAGCAAATCCACGGCAGGAATGTTCTGTATTTGTAAATAGGTAAAGAGCTGGACAGACGGATTATCTGTTGGCATCTCTGAAGAGTACCCAGGCTAGATTAATCTCATTAACTTTGGATATCTACGGAGTAGACATAAATATCTGAGGGGGCTAGTTTTCCAGCTTCTCTCTACAACAAAGAGAAATGAGTACTTGAAGGGCACACTTCATCTCATCCTAGACATCTGGAAATACTTCTGCCAGGGTGAGATGAATTGTGTCTCAGAGAAGAACCTATTTTTCCCTTATATGGAGACACCACATACATTAACCTTATACAATACAAATGAAAACCTTGTATAAAAGATCCTATAAGGAGCGTCTGGACAAGTATCTGGACTGATAAATATTCAGGGTGGAGAGATTAACTCTCTCCCCTCACATTGAGAGAGATATTTTCTTGCAACAGCCTTTGCTGTACAAAGCGTGAACTTCTCTGCAAAGGCATAAGCCCTTTTCTGAAGGGATTTCGAATTAAATTTTCAGCTGAAGTAGGGATTGCATTGTGATATCTTATGATCACATTAGCCCACATATTTTAAGACTTAGTTCTACCTCCTTGATTAACACAAACGGAACAAATAATACCCCTGACAATGGATACTCCACGACTGGGCACCCAAAGCCCCCAGTGGACTTTACAGTGGCACGAAACCAACTCAGCCAAGGGGGTACCAGAGAGTCGTCACAGTGCTTCATGAGGGGTACGACTACTGAAGCCCATTTTGTTTACATCACATACGTCGGGGTTTTTGTCTATTAAATCACCCCATGATTAAGGGTCTCTCTCTTTTGAGACATGGGGAGCAAAGTCAGCTGCAGGTGTAATTTCCTACAGCAGCTCCTACAAGTTTTCCCTCACGTTAAGCATAGTTCTTCTGGGAGCTATAGAACTACAGCCACCGAGGGGAGATTCCCACCCCACAGAGGAAGACATCACAGAGTACAAGCATCAACTGAGCCCTTAATTTGGGCATAAATAGCATTTGGCTCATCCAAAACTTTCTGTGGTAGAATAATATGTAGAACACCCTATCCCTTTATGCATCTCCAGGAAAAAAAAATTCATTTCCAAATGGACTAGTTTGTCTGTGGTTATACAGACAGAGAGAGAATATAGTATTTACTTAATTTGGCCAACTTTGAAATCTTCCTTTAATTAGAGCTATATACAGTCTGTTCTTGAAATTCATTTATTTATACTACTCGGTGTCCCCACTGATATAATCAAACGAGAACTCTGCCTGCAAATATGTTTTTCCTCCTGCATTTAGAGCTCATGGCATTCCACGACACTTTGAGGCCAAAGTCTGCGACTTCAGAGAACCAATTCTTTGGCAGGAGTCACTTCTTGTGAAAATATTCTTTGGCCCAGAATGACAAGGCTTATGCAGCTCCCCACAGTTCCCTATCGCTAAAATACCACAAGCTATTATGGAATGAAAAGGAGCCATGAGGCTAAGCCAATGTCCCCTGGATCACTGAAAATCTGAGAAGCTGATCCAATTTAAGAGTCTGATCCTATTTGAGAGTCTGTCCTAAGAAAAGATGGACTTCTTTTTTTTTTTTTTTCCCTCCAAATCACATTATCATTAAAGTCTGTCTAGCCACACAAGAAGATAGCATCTTGAAAGGTAAAAGAAAAACATTACCTGTTATCTCACCTGCACGAATGGCCAGAGCTCAAATGCTTGTTTTCAAAGCAGCATCTAGCTTAAAAATGAGCAGTCACCATCCAAACCCACTCAAGATACACAGCATGATTTGATTAACTGTACAGAAAAAAAAACCAGATTAGCAGCCCTACGGAATTAGCAGCTGATGAGCTGTTACAGCTTGAGCTGCTGCATCCCCACCGGGTGTAGCACTTGAGCTTGAATTCCCCTCTCCTGTAGCCTTGTTGGGGTGAGCTTAAAGGACCAACGAATTTGGAGTACAGCTTAATGTGGGGACAGGGCGTGGGGTAGTATTGCAGCCAGCTCAGGTACCTGCCCGAGTCTCTGCTGTTGCTTCAGGGATCACTGGAGGAATGGGAATGAAAATGGAATATGACAGGGAGCTCGCTGAATCAGGGGGGTGAAAAAAGAGTGGGTTTAGTCCTGATGTCACATCAATGAGAGCTGAAGATCTTGAAAAGCTTACTTCCAGAGATCTACTAGATGTGAATTCAGTGTTCTTGGGGTTTAGGAGAGAAATAGTCTTTGCACAAAACTCATCAGGACGAGTGCTGTCAAGGAGTAAAAGCACCTGGGTGAGGGAAAACCTCAGTTCTTGATAAAACTTCTGCCAAAGAGTTTCTCTTTGAATCTGTTCCTGAAGCACGTAAGTGGAAGGAGGCCCAGTCGAGTGACTGGGACAAGCAGGAGACACTCGCCTCATGAATTTACACATACACAAAGGCTGCAGGGAAAATGAGTATGATCCTTACGGCATAATGCCATAACATGGCAGACACCTCCAAAGAAACTCTGCAAAGTCTCATTAGAGCAAAGCAACGGGAGGCATGCTGGGAAAACAAACAAGGAAAGGCTGGGAAGGAGAACTGGACATCACTTGGAAAAGGTGAGCTCTTCACATAGTGCAACACATGCCTCCAACCCTTTTCAGGGATTTTTCCCCTCAAACCCAAGCATGATTCTTTCACTTTGTTGCAGACAGAAGGATGATGCCCCTGGGTGCTGCCATATACAAAGACAGGTAGTCTCTGGACTTTCTCAGGGTGCAAGATTTGGCACAGGAAAACCTAAGGTGCAAAAGTCCCCTTTGCTCCACTTTTTCTAATTATTTATACCTCTGTTAAGCAAGGCAAAGCAAATGAAATTTCATCAACACAGCATTGTGGCATTTTGCAGCCCTTTATCTATCTAAGTAGCAACAGAAAGTTTTGGAAAGCAGAAACAAAACTGCTGGATGCCACCACACAATTCATCTGGTTTCATTTGCAGCTTCAGGTTTTATTAAGACAGCAGAAGGATCAGAGCTGAATCAAGCACTTGACATCAAGACAAGTCAGGATTTTTTCCTAATATCTTCTTATTTTTGAGCCTACAATAGAAACCAAATGTCTCCATCAGGATTAGGCCATAAGCCACCCACAAAAAAATCCAAACATTGCCAAATATAAACGGTCTCAATTATCCTTTCTTTCTTTTTTTTTTTTTGTCTGTCTGCAAACAAAACACCATCAGCTTGTTTACACAGAACAGCAACCAGCTTTGCAATTAAGGAAGGCGAACGTTCAACAGCTAATCTGCATTATTTTCCATGCAAATGGAGCATTTCTCAAGCCAGCAGAAAGGTAGGAAGAGCCAACTCTCTCTAAGGAACGATGCACAGCAGGTTAAATCACATCGCTTGCTGGTGTGGAAAGAGGAACCACAAGAAAAGAGCAACACAGTAGGAAGGGCCAACCATTTCCATTTCCATTTCCCTCCTAGAAGCTGTGAGGATGAATTAGAAACTTAGTCACTGCAATGTGTGGGTGCAGGACACGGAGAATAACCAAGATCACTTTCAGTGAGAGCTTTTCAAGACCCATAAGCACATGTATTAAAAAGGTAGCTCCTCGACCAATACTGAAACTACAGGGCAAAAAATAAGTGGTTTGCATGTACTTGACCCTGCCACCAGCCCTGGGCAAGGCACGGTGACTTATTCTCTTTTTCAGCTGCTCCCTGCTAAAGCCAGGGTTCGTCTCGATCCCTCTCTCAGAACCCATCAAACACAGTGTTGGTGTTTGTGTAACACAGAAGGATGGTTAAAACTCTGGAAAACCACTATAAATATGGGGGAAAACCCATCTGACATCAGGACAGCCAGGTACTCTGTCAAAGGTAGGTCGGCCTGTACAGGAAACAACAGCTCAGGGTCGAAGTCTCTTCACTTTTGAACAGTTCCAAAGGGGAAGCAATTGGAGTTAGCTTATCATGGGGAGATTGAAACTGCAGGCTAAGATCACAGAACCATAGGGTTGGAATAATTTTGGGTTAGAAGAGAGCCCTTTCAAGGTCACTCAGTCCAACCCCCTGCAGGGAGCAGGGACATCTGCAACCAGAGCAGGGTGCTCAGAGCCCCGGCCAACCTCCCCTGCAATGGTGCCAGGGATGGGGCAGCCACCAGCTCTCGGGGCAGCCTGGGCCAGGCTCCCACCACCCTCAGCACCAACAATTTCTCCTCCTCTCCGGTCTAAATCTCCCTCTTTTAGTTTAAACCATCACTCCTTGTCCTTTCCCAACAGGACCTGCTCAAAAGACTGTCCCCATCTTTCTGACAGGGCCTTGAAGCACAGTTTTACATTTGGGTCAGACTGTTGGATTAGAAGCATTTCAATTATTTCTCACCATCTTTTCCTACAGCCTCAGTTCTGTGGGTACTTGTTCTGTGTATTTTTATCTGGAACCAGGACTAAGATGATGACACATAGCTCGGCTTTGTGGCTCTGCATATTAAGGGCATATTGCTATTGTTTGGAGAAATGACGTTCACCCAGTTAAAAAAAAAAAAAAATATGACATTAAATAAAGCAACAGAGTGTTAAGAAAGCTTCAGTTTCAAAAGATGAGATTGTGTAACCTTAACTTGGTTCCAGTGGGTAGGCAGAATTCTTGCAGTTGTGCTTTTTGACAACCTTCATATATTTAGTCAGAAATCTCTGTTTCTGGAATCTTTCTGTGTTGTCATGGAAATTATCACCATGTCCCTAAGACTAGGATAACAACTTTATGACAAATTACAGGAGATAGGAAAGGAGGATATTTTGGCATAAGACAATACTTACAAGGAAAAAAAATCCACCCGACATTTTTGCACCCTTAAAAGGCATCCAATTAAAGATTACTCTCTAATCTCTGCCCGTTCTTTATAACTAGGCAAGTACAAAATCTAGCGACCCACAGAAGATAGGGTTTTTTGCAGGATTCAATACAGAGCAGCCTATGCAGACTGGTCAGGCCATCTCAGGCTGCTTCCAACCATTCGTCCTACGCATCAGCCACCAAAGCCTAATGACAAGGTGAACCAGAATGGAAAGGTCTCTTTAAGATTTCTGACCGTTTTAAGACCTAAATCTTGCAGGCTATGTCTGTCCTGGACACCCCATGCAATCACTGGGTCTCAAAACCTTTATAAAATTGTTCCTACATGAAAATCATCTGAGTGGTACCCAACAGATTTTTAATAACAGGTAGTATGATTTCCTTACTACATAAGGAAAGGGATGTGGAAACTGATTTTAGCAGAGGACAGAAAGATGCTTTCCCCCTGTTGCCATCCTATAAACTTTGCAGAGGTGTCCAAGGCATCTGGCAAGCAAAGAAGGAAGATCTTTCAGAAGGTAGAGACCTGTTGTTCCAGGCTGTATTCTGAGCCATATATGCTGCTCTGCGTGCTCTAAAGAGCCAAATGAAGGAGGATTCATTAAAGAGGCGTTTTCTCGAGGAGGGTGATTTCCCCTTCCATGAAGGAGCCATCTTCACACGCAACCTCCAAAGCAAAGGGATTTGGCCAGGCGTGAAAATTGTTGTCTTGCCACAGTAAATGAGATAAGTAGATCACTGGAGCTGAGAATGGCTTTCAGGGGGTCATTTTGAGTTGCCGGATCTAAAGCAGGTTTCTTCTACTCCACAAATCAGGCGTGCTCCAGAAGTCAGGGCACAAAGAGAGCTAAAAGCCAGCTTTGCCTTCACCAGGCCTATCAGGTAGGAGAACCAAAAGGTTGATCACGATAAGATTAAAGCCCAGATACTAAACAATCTCTCTTTCTCTAAACCTCCAACCCTGTTGCTTTTCATAATTACCTGGTCTCACTGACCAGAATACTAAAGAATGCAAAAATTTCTGCTACTTTTCATCAAGGGACTAATTGACCTACAACTAAAAAGAGCAGTTCTGCAGCTGTCTAGAAAACAAAACCAACTAAGATGATTCAGATAAACAGAACTGATATTTCTGATATTTTTAAAGTCAAACCAAACCAAACCAGGCAAAATTAAACTTAGAAAAATGTCCTGATATTTTTCCTTCTTTTCTTTTTTTCCCTTGAGACATATTGTTGATTATTTTTATTTCCAGGCTAACTTTTTTATATCAATTTTAACCATTTTTAATTTTATTTTGCAGCTATTTTGCACAACAGAGCAGTTTGTGGAATCAAAGTAAAGGTATTTCCACCTTTTGCTGGTTGTATGTAGGCAGAGTGCGACTTTGTGTTATATGGACTGGCCCAGGCTGCCCAGGGCAGGGGGGGAGTCCCCGTGACCCCTGGAGGGGTTT
>JAAGNO010021524.1:0-14636 GCA_033439905.1 Ceryle rudis
TTGGTTTGCATGAGCCCCATGAGCTCGGAGTAGTGTGACGCCTGCCAGCTGCCTCCCCAAGGCGCGGTCAGCAGGAGAACTTAACTAAAGAAAAGACAGAGTCCTGTCTATGCAGAATTTATCTCTTCCTTTTGTTAAAGCAAATCTGCAAGGAGCCAAAGGGGAAGCACAGAGACATTGGGAGCAATCAACACTTCTTCCCTCCTGACAGGTCTTTCCAGATCTTACCACCACACAGGGTGTGAGGCACACTATAGCTGGGCTCTTACAGGCATGGAGTGGGCTCAAGGTGTTTCAAGGTGTTATCCCTGTGGACAGGGAGACCTACGAGGGAGGGAAACAGGTGCAGCATTTGGAGGAGGAGACCCTGCCAGCCTGGAGTTTGTTGTTTGTTTTGTTTTTTTTTTCTGGTCTGCAGATCCTTGCCATTTTGGCAGTGAAGCTGTGGACCCTAAAGTGTGAGACCCATGGAACATCTGCTTTTCATAGCTACTGTTTGTAAGCCCCATAGTAATTGTTCATTGATATTCTGGGGTTCAGAGACCACAGTTAAAAAAAAAGGCAAACAAACCAACACCAACTGCAGTCAACTGTTGAAAATAATCGGGTTTGGAGCAGGACTAGAAGTGCAGCTGTAAACCACACAGCCCTGCACAGGAGATGGGCATCATTCCAGGGGTCAGTACTGGGTCCAGTCTTACTCAACAACTTGAAGGGATAGAAAGTACCCTCATCAAGTCTGATAATGATACTAAACTGGGAGGAGTGGCTGATACACCAGAAGGTTGTCCTACCATTCAGCGAGATCTGGACAGGCTGGAGAGCTGGGCAAAGGGGAACCAAATGAAGTTCAGCAGGGGTGACTGTAGAGTCCTACACCTGTGGAGGAATAACACCACGCACCAGTACAGGTTAGTGGCTGACCTGATAGAAAGCAGCTCCATGGAGACGGCCCTTGAAGTCCTGGTGGAAAATAAGTTATCCATGGGACAGCAATGTGCCTTTGTGGCCAGCAAGGCCAATGGTGTCCTGGGGTACATAAAGCAGAGTGTGGCCAGCAGGTCGAGGAAGTTTCTCCTCCCGCTCTACTCTGCACTAGTGAGATCACACCTGGAGCATGTTGCCCAGTTCTGATCTCCCCAGTTCAAGACAGACAGGGAAATACTAGAGAGAGTCCAATGGAGGCTATGAGGATGATTAAGGGACTGGAACATCTCTCTGATGAGGAAAGGCTGAGAGACCTGGGGCTGTTTAGCCTGAAGAAGACTGAGAGGGGATCTTATGTTTGCAAATGTCTGAAGGGTGAGTGTGAACTAGAAGGGGTCAGTCTCTTTTCAGTGGTGCCCTGTAATAAGACGAGGGGTAATGGTCACAAACTGCAACACAGTAAGTTCCACCTCAACATGAGAAAAAAATTATTTACTGTGAGAGTGACAGAGCCCTGGAACAGGCTGCCCAGGGAGGTTGTGGAGTGTCCTTCTTTAGAGGCTTTCAAAACCCGCCTGGCTATGTTCCTGTGTGGCATGCCCTGGGTGATGATCCTTGATGGCAGGGAGGTTGGACTCTATGATCTCCAGAGGTCCCTTCCAACCCCTGCCATTCTGTGATTCTAAGAGTCTCTGATCCCAGCCACTGAGATGCTGAAACTCCATAGGAAGGTCCTCAGGCTCTGCTTAGCCTCTACTTCTGCATTGTCCCCATTTGTTACTCACAGAAAATACCAGGGTCAAGAGGTCTTCCACATATCTGCTTTCTCAAAGCCTGTGTGTTGTCTAAGGTACACTGGTGTACCCAAGATGTACAGCAATAGAAAACTAAATTACAGACATGATAAATGGAAAAAGTCAAGTCCTTGTTGTCCAAAGAGACTTGGCAGAGGAGGGAGGCTGCACCTCTTTTGCTATTGAAGCAGGGCATGCATTACAGTATCACAGAATTACCACGGTTGGAAAAGACCTCTAAGATTCCTGCATCCAACTCTCAACCCAAAAAAAAGAACACCCCCAAAAAACCACAAAACAAAGCCAAAACCAAACCAACAAATGAATAAAAAAACCACCTCAACATCCCACTAGAGCATGACCTGAAGTGCCTCATCTACACCTTTTTTGAATACCTGGGGATGGTGACTCCACCACCTCCCTGGGCGGCCTGTTCCAGCACTTGACTATTCTTTCAGTAAATAAATTCTTCCTAATATTTCATCTAAACCTCCCCTGGTGCAACTTCAGGCCATTTCCTCTAGTCCTCTCATTATTTACTCGAGAGAAGAGTCCGGCACCCACCTCACTACAACCTCCCTTTAGGGAGTTGTAGAGAGCAATAAGGTCTTCCCTCAGCCTCCTCTTCACCAAACTAAACAATCACAATTCCTTCAGACCCCTTACCAGCTTGATTCACCAGCAGAAGATGGAGGAGTAAATCATAATCTCTCAAGAACAATTCCTGTTATCTGTATTTGCAAGATGTGGTACCTCAGACTCCTGCTAAGTTCAGTGCTAATGAAAAAATTATGCAGAAGGAGGGGCTGGCTTGCATAAGCATAGGTCATTCTGGATGATGAGAGCATATTCACCTTATGTCTACAAGTAGGTTTTCTGACAGGCTACTGTGATGAAATGTTAATCAGCATATTTGTTTCTAAAATATCTGCAAGAGCATCCCACAGGTTTCTGCTTTATTGACCTGCCATTTCCAGCATCCAATGCAAATCAAGACTAATGGTTGTATCAACAGAAATGGAGTTCAGGATAATACAATACAGTCACTGAATTGCTACATAGTAATTAATTGGTGTCTTTTGGTAATAGACCTTATGTGTTTTAACATCCTCAGCTGTTATCCATCATTGACTTATATATTTTTTTAATATGAGACTATCTGAATGTGCTAGTTAAAAATTTTTCTGTATTTGCACAGGCTATGTCAATTCTTAAAATAATATGGCCAGTGTTCCTCATGGTGTGCTGTTAGTTGTCGGTATCCTTGAGAAAAAAAATTAGAGATTCCTTTGCCCTTACACATTTAATCAAACTCATAAGCCCAATAATATCTTCATATTCAGAATAAAAACAAAATTCCCAATGGCAATATGAGTAATGATGACTAGGTGACTGATATTTAAATTAATAATGTGAGGCTGTCTGTAATAAGTCAATTAACAGCTCATCATTTGAACTCTTAAAATCCAGTAATTTATTGGATTTTCTCCGTTCAGTTAACTAAGGAATTTGGAGAGGAAATTCTGCAAGAATTTAATTAAAAAGTCTGCAAGCAACTGGGTTTGACAGATACCAATCAAGCAGTGGTAACACTTTTCTAGCAATTTTTTTTCCATAGTCATCTTCAGACCTATTAAATTTACATTAAGCCTTCAATGAAATAAATTATGAAAAAAACCAAGATCATGCAATATTGCATTCTGAAGGCTAAACAAAGCTACAGATGTGCACCTGTGTGCCCCTAACAGTGTGTCTACAAGGGGATGCTATTGCAAAACACAGTAAGAATTATACATTAGACCACAAATATTATTCTGTGTTATGTTCCCAGTTTCCACTCAAGCTCAGGGCTATAGACAGAAACACAGAAGAGACGTGTTATCTGAGCCCTGCTTATGATTTTGGTCACTGCTGCTCATGCTCCTCTGGAAGCAAAGCAGAGTGTTCACAGTGATGGACAGATGGCATGGACAGCAGCAATTGGAAAGACCACTAGAAGAAAGCTATGTCCTGGCATCCTCTGGCTGCAATGCTGATGTCCTACATACTGAACCATTGTCATGCACAGATACACTTGGCTGAACTGGCATGGACTCAAAAAATCCAAGACCAATTTAAAACAAAGTTGAGTAAATATTGCAGTTAAACGTTTTGATATTTTTTTTCCCCTGATTTCTTTAAAAACTTTTCTTTCTTTTCAAAATAGATGTAAATTTTTTTAAGGATAAAATATTTACATGTTTATGACCTCAGAATTCTATAAAGCCTTAGGTAAAATAATGATATCAACATAAATCATTTCTTTTCTCCGCAGGTTAAGCCACTGAACAATAAAATCCATTATTTTCAGAGATCAGGGCACAGGCAAAAGCCAAGAGAATATTTTTTAAGTTCTCTCTGCATCTGAAATGTCTTGAAAGTCAGGTACTGGCAAGGAAATTAAGCATGTCTCTTCCAAAGTCTCTGCATCTTCCTGCCAGACTGCTTGATAAAGCACCAATAAACATAATTGCCTTTGCATATCACTGATAAAAAGAATAAAAAATATATGCCCTTGTATGGCTCCCATTTTCCAGTGAGTTACTTATGTGTTCTTCATCATTCTGTGTGCTATATAATCAGGAGCTACATCTTGGAATTAACGGCAACTCTTATCTCTGCGCTGAGCACCTACGGGATTTATCACCATTTTTATAGATAAGGTAAGTAAATATAAACTAAGAAAGTGTCATAAAATATATAACTCATCAGCAGATGCTGATTAATGAGAAATATTATATAAGATTTATATATTTTTTTTCATTTAAAATGTAGCTTTGTTGGTTTATTAGAAAAGGCTTCATATGGGAAAGGTATGACACAGCAAATACAAAATGGAAAGACAGAGAGTGGGTCGATGGAGGTTATAAAAGGCTGATATAGACCAAGTAGATTGCTTCTCTGGGGCTGATCTACTTCACCAGATGTGAAGGTTGCATCTGCAATGTTACAGGCTCCCCCCAAGGGGTGGTAATAGTAACTCATATTGCCCCTGTCCAGTGTGAGATCGAAATGAAACCAGACAGTGGAAGGGATACCTAAGATCCCAGGATGTGTGGACAACAGTGGAAACAGATCCTTTGAAAAACATTTACATCAGACCATTGTTTGCTAGAAAAGAATCAAAAGAAGAATATTGCAAGAGATTGTTTGATTTGCCCTACTGTGCTATGAATAACATTTTTATAGTGAAAGTCTGTGGCCAGGCTCACTGACAGTGATCACTTTTAGCAGTCAAGAGGTTAAACTTTGTTTAATTCTACTTTGATTTCATACACCCTCTTTGCTGGGTTATCTCACAACATGTCAGGAGCCAGAGGCTGCAGCAGACCCTCACACAGTGTAGAAGATCATGGAGACATTTGGAAGGCAGGATGGGGAATGCTTTTGAGGGTGGCCAGGGCCAAAGGGCATGAATGAATCCTACTAGACCATAGACATATTTTGCTGTTCAATTTATTCACTATATTTTCCTATTCCAAATATCAGTCTTCAAGGATGAACAGTTCAAGGAAGAGATGTTGCTGCCTGGACTGTTTCATTTTCAGTGCTGAAAGCCAGTTTCATGACTTCACCTGCTAAACATGGGAACTGACAAAGGCTTTCTGTGAATCAAAATGAGAAGCAGGGTTTAGAGTCAGAATATTCATGCCACGAATTCCTGTTCCCTGAGTTTTGGCCCAGTGAGCTGAGCTACCACAGAATGTGGGCTGCCTTTGCTGTCAACTGCAGAACAGCTAATGACTGTGTTGCCAGAAGGAGCCTGTATTTCTGCAGCTGAAGTTGTAAGTTACGGCTGTTGCAGGCACTGATTTTGCTGCATTAGAAGCTACACATTCATCTGCAAAAGCAACCTAATTGCTGTTGGACAGGGAAACCTTAAATACACAGTGAGTTCATTTCCTGCAGAACCGAGTAATTGTCATGTGCAGTTTTACACTTACAGGGTCAGATTTTGCTGTGTTAAAAATTATACAGTTCAAAAGTGATTGGCTTTCTTCTAACACAGAGCAATTTGACTCTAGAAGAGGATAGCAGAACCTGCAACACTCTACTGCAGCACTGACTCAACTGCATTATTTCTCAGTTACTGGTCAGTATAAATCTACAGTTCAGGGCTTGATCCAAAGCCATGTTTCTGTCACCGCTTCCAACAGGCATTGACTCAGGACCTAAAAAAGAAATCCATGGTGAAAAAAACAGAGAATAGAGCATATGTCCTACACAATACAGCTGACTATTTCTATGCTCAGCAGCTGATAGTGGAGGACTGCAATATTGATTTGTGTTACTGTATTTTATAGCTAGTATGTTACAAGATTAATTTTGTGCTACTCAGCATCTGCTTTCTCCTTGGAAAGTTTTGTAAAGAATTCTGCTGACTATAAAAAATCGACTATTTTCTTTTTTTTTTTTTTTTAAACCAGCAAAGCAGATCCTTTATACCTTGCCCTTCCAAAGCATAGCATGACAGATACCATTAAGATGATTATACTATATACTTATATGTGCTTCTGTGCTCACAGGCTAACAGCTAAAGTCTTATTAGAACAGGTCAGTATCCTTGTTCAGACTTTCTTCTTTCACTTACTTGCAGCCAACATTACTGTGATAGATTATGATTCTGCTAGGATAGGCTTTGGCTCCTTTCCTAAAAATGATATAAATCTATACCCTTTTACAGATGGATATTATTTTCTTCTTGCATTTACCTATACTTTTAAATGGTAAATAACAGGGACTGGCTGTAGGTATGGGTGGAAATTCAGTTTAATAAATAAATGTATAATAATAATGAAATAATAAATAATATTAAAAAACCCATACTAAATAATAAAAAGAGTACAAATGTGTGGTTTTACCATGAATAAAATTTGCCCATAAGGAATTTGTTGATTTAGATATCTATAGGTATCAATGAAGTGATAGCTAATACTGGTATCTAATATCACTGAATCACTATGGACAAGATTTTGAGTACCCCTGATTTGGCTGTGCCTCCCTTTGGGGGTCCTTTGGGAGCAGACAGTATGTGATGGATGGCAGGCAATAAAATGGGTCTTTTACATAGCTTAAACAGGCACTGCAGTGGGCAGGGCTCATTTCAGAGAAGGGGGAGAAGCAAGTTGCATCGTTTTAAGGCATAAATTCTTTTTCTTTGCTTCAAAGGAAAGGAGCTGTGACCCCATTTGTTTCTGGACAGCGCAGTTTTGTGCTGGCTTTGAGTGAGACTGTGCTTCATTGAGCTGTTTGGCTCCATATGCTTGTGTGTCTGTGCTATGCAGCAGGACATAAACGTCATCCTATTCAGCTTAGTTGCTGAATTAAAAGCAATAGAGATGTGCTCAGTCAGAAGGAGAAGAGGAAATGAAAGCATAGATGTTTCTTAAAGTTTAACCCAGTCTGTGTCTTTGAGGCATGGGCAATGACAGATGCTTTTTAGGGAACCCTGAATACATTTCTCATGAAGGTCCTTATCTTTCTTCTACCTTGCTTCACAGTTTTTCTGACTGGGTTTTATGGCAAAGCCCTTTTTTTTTTTTTTTTTTTAGAGAGTGCCATGTGGTGGTAAGGCCAAGAGAAGGGCAGAATTCTGTTGCCAAAGGTTACAAAAGCTAAATCAGATAATCTCTGAACATAAACTGTCACGTCTGAGGTTTCCGCAGTAGAAGCATGCTGACTTAAGACCAGTGAAGGTCTGTTCCTCTTAGCTGGGAAAATGCCCAGAGATGGGTACATTTTTAGGTGAATTTTCTTGAAGAATATGAAAACATGCAGGTTTCAGTCCAGAGAAAAGAGAGTAACTGCTTTGCTCCATCAAAAATATGTGTCCTTCTCATAGCATAGGCTGTACACCATAGCACAGAGGACAATTCAATAAAGTTAGCTGTGTGTGAATGAAATTGTCAAGGTCCTTGTCTCAAATGACCAAAACATACACTAAGTAATCCTTCAGCCCTAGATATCCTAAGTAAAAAAAGGTCAAGAAGCCTTGGCAAAGGATTTATGGCAATGTACTATGTTCTGGATAAAAGCTACTGTAAATCACTTTCTCTGGCAATTGTTCACAAGCAGAAATAGTTTAAAATGTCTAAGACAAGAATAACCTTGGGAAAACAGTCTGTAAACAACTGGTAAGTCTTGGGAGAGGAGTACAATATGATTATTACTGCACCATCAATGAACACAGTTCTGAAGAGGGTAAATAGACTGTAAATCTGATTCTACCCTCAGATAACAAGGTTCTTAGTGCTGACCACTAAGCTAGATCTGCTACAGCTGGGTATTTCTCCCTCAGAGACGGTCTCTATCCATGTTGCCATTCTCAACAACTCTACGTCAGAAGGAAAAACAGTTCTATTTTTCTCAGGATTTTTTCAGTGTTATTTTCTTGTAGTCACTTAACTTTCCAAATTATGAAGGTAAATAGATTCATGCTATCTGACCTTAGATGTCTAAAAGTTAGTGTCTGAGTCTGAATGAGCCTATGCGGGTTCCAGGATATGCCCTTCTAGAAGGTGATTCACCTGACAAATGTAGCTGAATAAACCCTTTTCTATTGAGCTCGTTCAATATAGATTAGACTGTAGTCTAGATCAAGACTTCTAAATTAAGATGTCTGTAATGCAAGTATTTGCATGTGAACGAGCTATGTCAGGTCCAGTGCTAGTCCTTAGAAGTGAAGTCAATGCATCCACTGGAGACATTGGAGAGGTTCAGTTCACCTAAAAATAGACATCTCTTGATCAGACACTTAAGCAGTTTTCTTTGCCTCATTGATTGCATAGACCAACTCTCCATTGACTGCAATGGAAACATGGACACTTAGCTCAGATGTGTATATCTAAAGTGAAATTCATGTGCCTAAAAAGTGGGCAGATAGTGTTTTCTGAGTTGTCCTAGGCTGTCCAAAATTTCTGTGTATGAATAATAGGAGAACACATGGTTTACAGAAGACCTGTGTCCTTCTCAAGGGGAAGTAAGAAAACACGTGGAGTAACCTCAGGCACCTCAGACAGCAGCAGATCCTAATGTTTAGGCAACTGAATTGTCCCATTTTATGTAGACACTTGACTTCATACAAACATGAACTGAATCCAATCCCTAAATACAGACAAATCAATCCCACCTATTGTTACATTTGTTCTCTTCTATCTGTGATATTTAGAGGCCTTATATTGTGAAAAATATAAGTAATTTTTGTTGGTGTTGGCCCCTATTTCTGTATATTTTCCAATTTTACAATTATTGAAACCTTTCATCTGGCATCAGAAGGGCCCCATTGCATTCTCATATTGGAGGCCAGGGCTACTGCATTCTTCTCTATCATTTATCATCAAGAGAGTGATATGCATTGCTCTTAAATTTAAATGCTTATAAGATTAACTTGCATTTACTCCAGGCTCTGTTAGAAATCATCCACAATGAAAATGATCTTCCCTAATCCATGCTGTGATCTCCCTCTTCTTGCATTTATCATTCACTCCATGTACAAATCTCCTGCAGACATGTAGGGAGCAAATACATGGTGTGTTACAGAAGATTGTTTCAAAAATTTAAACCAGCAGGATCCGTGAATTAACATGAAAGACGATTCACTATCAGAAGAAAAGAAAACTGAAACACATGGCGATGTGTTCATGGAGCACACTTTTTATTGGGTTTTTTTGAAAACTGTATTTGATTGATAGTTGTCAGATCTGTTCTTGGTCAGGTCTCTCAGTATGCTTATCACTATAGAAACATTCTGAACAGAGTGTACTACTAAGGATATTACGTTCTTCCATTCAAGTTAGCAGCATTAAGATGTAACAGTAAACTTTAGAGGGATTGTACAGGAGATTAGGAAACCCAGAGCAGGAGCCAGACCTACAGAGATGTCAACGGGACGACCTCTGTGGGTTTCAGGGCTTTTGGAGAAGGCTTAATTATGTTACTTGATTTCTACTATAATATGTTTAAAAGACTAGGTATCAGCACTTAATGTGACTTAAAATTGGAGAACAGTTTTCTGAAGACCAAAACTCCCAGTAAGTACTAATGCTGCTTCCGGAATGATAAGTCTCAATTATATCACTAATTATCTGTAATTATGAAGGCCTTAGTCATAAGGTCAAATACTGAGTTCTATATTCTCTATGTTCTATATTCTGACCAAGTAATCTTTAAGAAAGCCTTTCAGGCATTGGTCCGTAGATAAGAAAAACAAATGTTAATGAAAGCATTGCTGAATATCTTTTCATTTTAAGTCTGGGTTTGTTTCCTTTGATATTAATGTTATGGGTTAATAACGAGACAGGTACTAATTACATTTTAAACTACTAGGTTTGATGTACAGAGGTGGGACAAACTGGTACTCATGCCAGGAACTGCTGGCAATTATGCATAACCTTATCTTAAACCTAATTCCATCCATTATGAAATGTAGCATGAATGTGGAGACAATAAATCACTTATAGTCAGTAGAAAAGCTCATTTATCTTTGTAGAGTTGATGCCTTATTTGAGCAAAATACTAAGTTACTGCAATGAAAAGTGGATTTTAGAGCACTTGTGAAAGTAGATTTGCACAAAATATTCTCTGGACATCAGAAGATCACTGAGGTCACTGAGGACCTCTGAAGTTTGCAGTCCTGTCAGGCAATTAAGCGTAATGTAAGTAGGCAGGCTGAAGCCCATGACAAAGTAACTCTTGGTTCCTTCAGTTTAAGTCAGTATTTTGGGATGAAGGGATGCTTCCCTGGCAATTTACACCCTATATTTATTAGATATCCATTCTTTGATTGTTTGGTTTTGCATTTGGGTTTTCTTCTCTCTGATGCTGCTTTTTTCTGTCACCATCAGGTCTGGTTTGCATCAGATTTGGCTAACTGGTTCATTATCAGTGCCTACATACCATGTCCCTGACTTGAGCTGCAGGAAAGAGGAATAATTAGAGTGTTTGAAAGTGCTCCAGATTGCATTTGAGTCTGTGTCTATAGCTACAGCGACCACTTCAAGCAGTCCAGAGACATCAGAATGCATGTGAGTATCACTCATTGCCCACCCAAATTGCTCTGCCTGGCTGACAGGTTCACATGCAGGCAGATGGTAAGATCAATGGCTGGTTTGTGACAAAGATCAGAATGGTGGTTGCTGCAGAAATTTGTTTGACAAAGCTGGGCTCTGCCAGTAAACCAGCATTTTGCACATGGGAACTTCCTTGCTCTGAACCTGAGTCTGGCATGTGGTGAATGAGCAGACGTAGTTGCTTCCATGTAGTGAGTTTATGGTCCCTGCTTGCACTTATTTGTCTGGCTAATTTGTGTGTTTTCATCTGTTGGTTCCTTGTATTCAGACTTGCTTGTTAATTGTAAGGATTTGTGTTTCAGTCATATTGCAATAAAAGAGAAGCTTTCTAGTGGAACACAGCTGCTGTTTAACAGTTTCTATCAGCAGTACACAGCCAGCAACAATGCAGGGTGAAGAACAACACTCTGCTCAAAAACTTGGGAGAACAGAATAAAAATATACTGCCTAAGGCTGTAGAAATCCCAACTTCCTGAAAATTACTGTAGGACCTTTAAATGTCCCTCAATGACTCATGGTCTTACAGACTTAATAGGTGGTGCTTCTTGGAAATCCATGCCAGAACTGAGCTTGTGCCCCAGCATGGTGTATGAGGTTTAGTCACAGATAACAAAGCAAAATAAACAAACGAAACCACACACACAAAACCAAACCAAAACCCAAACAAAAAAATCAAGGTTTTTCTCTTGAGGACCCTCATGTGAGCATAGCAGGATCCTGCTTTGTGGAAAACTGTCAAGTTTAGAGTTTGCAATGCTTTACTTGAATTACCTCTGCACGTAGTATAATCGCTGAAATAACTGAGCAAGCTACAATTATTGGCCATGCAATTTCATGCATCCATGAAAATGTATTGAAGTACAAAACCTTGCATTTGCTCTAATTCATGCTTATGAAAGAGCTTGGCACATTTGTTAGTCTTACGAAGAAGAACATTCAGAGGGAATTCAGAAGGAATCACTGTAATGATTTAAAATTAAAATGATAAATTTGACTCTATCACATTAAAATTAATAAAACTGTTGCTAGTGGTTTTATTTTCCACTCTTCTGCACCTAGTGTGGAATATAAAGATGGATTTATTTTTCAAGAAGTTTCTGGCAATCCACAGTTGCAGCTTTTGATCAAAGCAAATCTATAGATTTACATCTCAGTATATTTCTTATTATGAAATGTGACTGAAGAAATGATTAGAAGATGTAAGAAAGTGTGGGTTACAGAAACACAAAGGCTATACAACTGCAGAATGATAATAAAGTTTAATGAACATTTGGTTTGCAATTTAACTTATGATCTGATTAATGATACAGTTATAATTTTTCTTCAGATGACAGTATAATCAGAAAAGCGATAAAGGTGTCTACTGTACTAGTGGTATGGAGGTGATAACTTTATTTTTCATACCTAAATACTTCATTTGCCTAAAGACCCAACATATTGCTCCTGAGTTGGTTGAAGCTGGTCTACAAGGAACATACACATTATTCTTAGAGGTGTATATTCATCTAGTTGTTCTTCTTTGTGTTGTACATTACTGCCATGAAAATTACTTGAAAGCAAAAGCTTTCAAATGCACTTTTTCTTTGTGTCTTCCCAAACATAATAAATTTCCACATGAGTTGGGACAGAAGAAGCTTAGAAGTACAAACCACTTCAACTGTCTGCTGAAAATCAGCAGCGTACTATCCTCCTGCAGCAAAATGACCCAACTTGTCCAGTAGAGGTGGAAATCACAATACTGTGGACTGCAGGAAGGGTTATTGAGGGCACTGCACTAAGATATGTCTCTCAGTGGGGCTGCTGACCCTGGCTTGAAGTCACACCCAATAATAAAATAGTGTAAAGATAACAGTGCAAAACATTATTTTGACAGCAATCATAAACCAAATTGAACAGCCTTGCTTTCGTACAAGGTGGCATGGTAGAGGAGGATGGGTGACTAAAGGATTGCCTTTAGGAAACAGGCTGAAGATGATGGAAAACAGAGATGAACTATTATTGCTATCGCTCCTTTTTTCTCCCTCCTTCCTATTAACTTCTAAATTCTCTCTTCCTCCATCTTTTTCCCATCTCACCTGAGACATCCCTTCATCTTGCCACTTCTTTCTAAATGACTCTTCTCCATCTGGCCATACAAATTACTCAGGATCAACCTTGATGTACCTGTGCTGTCCTAGGAGTACTATGACTGGGATCTGATAGTACATGGTCAGGAATCCATCCTTGTGCCAATAAATTACTACTAGAAAAGCAACACCCCCTCTCTGGTCCTAAGGGCGTTTCTCCAGCCTGTACCCTGACCCTGTTTAGCTGCTAGCACAGCTGGTGACAACAATACCTTGGGGATGAGATTTTTGGTGCAGGCCAGAGTGCTGTATATAAGAAAAAAAACCCCCACAATCCTAGCCCTCTGCGTGGGGAAACTCAACCACTGGAAAGTTTCTTTATCATCATCCTCTCCAGTCAGTTCTTGGTGTAGAATGCCATTTCTTGGCATTGGATAGCCTGGATTATGTCAGGATTCCTAGAAAAAAACACTGCCTGGATGCCTCTAGTAACTATTTATGTTCAGATGGAGTATATAATAGCAATAAATTATTTATAGTGAGAGCTATCATACAGTTGTTTTCTCCACCTGTGAGAAACTGATATGCAACACTGCAGTGTTTCCCATTGTGTAGGAGGCAGCATAGTAACACACATGTATTTCAGTGAGAAATGTATTACACACATGTAAGATGAAAAAATCTCATGTTTTTTAATGGTTCTGCAGATACAAAGCTGTGCAAGCAGCTGCCCAAGCTCCTATTCTCTTCAGTTAATTTTGCTCTTACCAGAGAGCTGCTGTTCTCACATTATCACCAAAGTTATCACATTAAAAGACTGAACTGTGGCATGACTTCACTCATCAGCGAGGCAGTGAGGTGGAATTTTTAATTATTTTTTTTTTAAAGCTTTTAATCTGCTTGACATTATTGTTAACCAAGCAGCATGCATATATTTCATAAAATGATCATGGGTAGCTAGTGGTTTAGTGCTAGAGCTCTGGAAAGGAAAGCCACTCTGCCTGAGATCTGCCTTGCATACAGTCTAAACCACATCTAGTTCTTTCATTAAGTATATAGTAGAAATACACATTTCAATGAGAAAACAGGAAGACATAAAAAAGTTTTCAAGAAAACAGAATTCCTCCCATT
This sequence comes from Ceryle rudis, assembly GCA_033439905.1. Lineage (NCBI taxonomy): Eukaryota > Metazoa > Chordata > Aves > Coraciiformes > Cerylidae > Ceryle > Ceryle rudis. Next base: position 14,026 of record JAAGNO010021524.1, read on the forward strand.
TTTTGGTGAAGTTTATGAAACAGAGGGCTCCCTTTGTAAGATTTTACAATTTTTTTTTTTCACCAGAAACCAATGTAGAATTGCAATCCAATTTCCACCACACGTTCAAACATTGTTCAGTTTTTCACTCCAAGTCCCTGACAGTCTGGATTGAGGAGCTAACTAGCAATTAACAGCATTTATGGCTGCTAATGCAAAACAGAGATTGACTGCAAGATAATTCCTTCTCCTCTGCTTAGATCTTGGATTTGCTTGCAGCCTTAAGGCAGATGACAGAGGCAGTAACCTATTCAGAGAATAGGATGTACAAGAGCACTATCTTTTGAGAGTCTTCTGAATGAATTTGCTAAACCTAGTGTTGCAAGAGTTTTTTAATGTTTATTTTTTAAGCATTTCCTATCTCCTAAAAGTTAGAAATCATAAAAATACCATCGCCTTTGGGTATTCAACAATTCAGCTGTTAAAAGAATGAGGTATAAAAGTTAAGCTCTGAATGGACATAATTTCACTTGAATATAACGAACATGGCAAGACAGAACAATTTCTTTCTTTCTTTCTTTCTTTCTTTCTTTCTTTCTTTCTTTCTTTCTTTCTTTCTTTCTTTCTTTCTT
>JAAGNO010021524.1:14736-30631 GCA_033439905.1 Ceryle rudis
TCTTTCTTTCTTTCTTTCTTTCTTTCTTTCTTTCTTTCTTTCTTTCTTTCTTTCTTTCTTTCTTTCTTTCTTTTCTCACAGCAGAATCAGTATATCATGATGCTCTTAGCTGTCAGGCAACACAGTCTCGTTGGTGAAGATATGATGGTAGTATGTGTTGTGTATCCATGAAGTGCACCAGAAACTTAGAAAAAGTATTCTAATAACATTTTGGAGTTTTTGAAAGAGCTGCTTGGAAAAGCTAGTTTCTAACTTTTACAAAGCTATATGCCTTCTCACTCAACTGCATTAAAGCAGTGAAAGACAGCTAACAAGAACCTAAAGAAGCTTTAAGGTATCTGAGCTTTAAGACACATTTTATCAAGGTTTTCTGAGAATGAAGTCAGAAACTGAAAAGAATGCTATGAAGGGATATAGGTCCTATTTGAAGAGCTGCAGGACAACAAAACACTAACTTAAGTGCATCTCAACATCTCTTATGAAAAAAAAAATCAATAGACTGTCTTTAGTTCATACCAAACATTGCAAAAAGATTTATTTTATCTTGGAGAACAGTTCAATATTGGTCACAGTAGCCATTTCAAAAGTAAGTACTTCTTCTTATGGTTTACTCCCAACAAAAAAGAAAGAAGGAGCAGGGAAGAAATTGTTCCCATTTAGTTCTCCTCTTGGTGTGCTGCTGGTACAGTTTATGCCATAAATCGCTGGGCTGAGCCACTCCAGGGCCGAGCTGCTCCGGGGCGCAGAGGCAGGTCTTGGCTAATAGGGGCTCCTGTTTCACTGTCTGTTATGAATAAAGATTTCATTCCTCAATTAGTAACATTTTATGTTTATTATATGTAGTTAATAAAAGGCAAGTAAACAGCGCTGGGTGCGTGGGGAGTCTTCACTCTACCAACACGCACACCAATACAACAACAGATCCTCTTCTATACTTGTTATCCTAATACATATTCATAGCTATTCTAATAAAAGGGAGGGTCATTATAATTAGTTCTTGGAAGGGGAATTCCCACTTTAGAGCATGCTTCTGGTGGTTGCCCAGGATGAAGGTTTTAGTCTTCCTTCCCAGTTCCATCCTTCACCCATCTTTTACTTCATCTCTTTGTCCTTATAAGGTTTGTTCTTGGCCACAAATGTTGTGGCTAAATGAGCGGCAAGCATGGTTAGTCAATCTGTATCTACAGTTGTGGAAACTTTGTTTCATTCCTGTTTCTGTTTGTTCAGTACTTTTTCACAGCTCATCGATTTCAGTGACTCATCTGGTATTCCTCACCACACCCCTGACACGAATTGTCACACCATGTATCACACTGTCTGTCACAAGAAGGTTTCCCTCTGGTAGGGAAACGACGTGGGAGCCAGGGATGGACCAGCGGGGCAGCAGCACCTCGCGAGAGCCGCAGGCGACACCGGGGCCCTGCCAGAGTAACGGACCTACCCCTGCCTGGAATGAGCTGCCCCGGGGAGCGCGGCGAGCAGTGTGGGGCACAGTTCTTCACACGGGCAGGCAGGGAGGGAGGGATGCTGGTCAGTTGGAAGTCATACCCCTCCCAGAAGTAAGCTCAGCCATGGCTTCCACTTGGGCCAAAGCCAAGGCTGGAAAGATTGTGGCGGCCCAGCCGGAGCTGCCCCGGTGGCACAGAGCTGGTCAAGCCCCAGGCTGCATGGAATGTCTGAGCCTGTTGCTCATACCTGCGGGCAGCAGAGACACCCCTGTGTGCAGGGTGACCGGGTGAGGGATCTGCTCAGCCTGGGGGCAGAGCAGAGAGAGGAAGAGGGGAAATGGAGAAGTATCAACGGGTGTGAGAAGGACAGAGATCAGTGGGGCCACAGCCCGAGGTCAAGGCAGCAGCTGGAGGCTCCACCAGAAGCAGAGGGTCCCCTCCCCTCTTGCCACCAGGCAGAAGGAGGGGACCTAAGAGGAGGGGGAATGGACACAGGTCCCTTGGGGCTGCAGGCTAATCCCCATTCAGGGCTCCCCCACCTTCCCAGTTGCTTCTACACAATAGATGTAGGGCCTGGAACTGGAGGACCAGGGAAAAGAGGGGGAAATGGGCTGAAGTTGCACCAGGGGAGTTTTAGATTTCATATTAGGAAGAATTTCTTAAAGACTAGTCAGGTGCTGGAACAGGCTGCTCAGGGTGGTGGTGGAGTCACCATCCCTGTAGATGAGCACTTCAGGACATGCTCTGGTAGGATAGTGAGATGTTTTTTGTGTTGTTTTGGTTGTTTTTTGTTTGGTTGGTTTTGGTTGGTTGTTTGTTTCGTGGTTTTGTTTTGGTTTTTGTGTGTTTTTTTGTTTGGTTGGTTTGGCTTTGTTTGTTTTATTTTGTGGATGTTTTGTTTTGTGTTTTGATTGTTTGGGCCTTTCTCTTTTGGTTGGTTGGTTGGTTTGGGTTGTTTTTTTTGTTGTTTTGGTTTTTTTGGAGGGGTATTTGGTTTGTTTGTTTGTTTGGCATGGGGGGGGGTTGTTGTTTCTTTTTGATGGTTAGACACAGTGATCTTAGAGGTTTTAGAGGTCTTTTCCAACTGTGACAATTCTGCCTTCCTGTGAGGAGAGAGTGTTGAGCTGACAGAAGGTGGTTGTCCCATTCTTCTGAACATGAGGACTCACGGGAAGCCTCATCCTCCAAAGTTCAGCAGCACAAGGCTTCAAAATCAGTCCCATATTGGTGTCCATTGGACAGAATAGATTGTATCTATGTTTCATGGGTGTGTAACATGAACTCCAACAGGAAAAGCAGACTTTCTTAGCTCCTACTTTGTAGGAGATCCAGCTCTAATAATGTTCTTGCTATAACTGTCTTTCCCCATTTGATATTTTCAAGAAGGCTGAGCAATGATCACTTACAGTATTGACAAGCAAATGTGTTTATGAAAATAAAATCGATATGTGACTTAGAAACATTCAATTTCACATATTTCATTTGCAAATTGTTCCTTGAAGATTTTATTTACTTTTTAATAAAATCCCTCAGCTTTATAGAAAATCAATTTTTTGTCATCTAAATGTTGTCTTATAGCTCAGCATGCCTTCAATTTATTTTTGTAGTGTTCCCTATTAATAGGGATGTGTATTAGAAATAGTTGTAAAAATATATGCTGTGCTTTTTTGCTGGAGAGAATCTTAGAGAAGTTTGATGAATTTATATTTAAAGTGAGTGCTCTAAATTTTAAATTTGTATAATTTATGTGTCCAGGGTGACAGATTAATCATAGGTGCCTGTATAGCATAAAACACCAATTACAATAAACAAAAATTAACTTGTCAGAGTTGTCATGTATGCAAGCATTAGCTTGAGTAATAAAAAAAGATTTTAAGACAACTTTTTCTCATTCTTTATTTTTTTGTTTGGTTTTTTTTTTTGTTCTAGATGCTCCCTGCCTTGAGTCAGTGGAATTAGTGGACTGTAGTTTACCATAGGTTGCTATGTATCTCAGAAGAGACGGGTATAAATAAGAAACAAAGATAACTGCTAGCCTTGTATGAAGAATCTGTAAGAAGGATCTGCAAAAGAGAAGAAGTGGACTTCAAGCTAATGAGTTGTGCTACTATAAACACTAATGAAAGGGCAGAGTGACATTGCGAGTCTGGAAAGGCTGTGTTAAACAGTAGTAGTGGAACACGTAATTGGACAATCTGGGGTTTGGTGGAAGTCATTGCTATTCGAAATCAATTAGTAAAATGAACATGCTTTTTTTGAGTATTGGTTTCCTTCTCCATATCACTAGCTACTAAAATCAGAAGGATGACTCTTCTTGCCTCTCTTTCCTGCACCCTCTGATCAGATAATTTTTGATCAGTTTTAGCATCTCCAACTCTCCAGAAGAGAGAAAGAGACATGTTGGGAGAGAGAGGAAAGATATGATGGCCAGTCTGGAATTGACTAGAAATATTTTGGGGGGAAGAAACAGAGGGAAGAGAGTGAAATAAATAGGCAAGGAAGTATGGCCACTGAACATGGAGGAGGGAGGTAGTCTTGGAAAAATCATGTCTGACACCATGATGTCACCAATTAAAGTTGAATCCAACATAACTATATAATATTGTTTTAATGAATAAGAGGAAGTTTGGAATTTAAAATATTTATCTTCAGTAAAACTTGAATTTAAATGAATAGTACATATGAAAGGAGGAGTAGAACCTTAATGTAGTCCTAATTTTTAACAGTTTAACAATAAAATTAATATCTAAAGCCAGCTCCTGCTGGTAAGTGCAAGTAATAACAGGACAAACTTGACTCCCCTCAACCATTTATCTATAAGCAAATGTACAAAACCAAAAGAAAACAATAAATATTAGTCAAAATCTGATAGTGCTGTAGTAAAAGCCCACCTCCAAGTGTCTAGCTATGAAAGGGAAGTATTTTGAAAATGGAAATTTTCACACCACAAAAATGAAATTATGAAATCTGAATGAAGATAGAACAAAGCAAGAACAGGTACGTTATTAGTAGTGATAAAGAAAGCTGTCTTATGCTTTGGCTGACCTTGGCCATCTGGAAAATAGACCAGAAGTAGCTATGTAAAAACCTAGCAGTTTTCCAAAACTATTTTCAGTCCAGACAAATGATACCTATTTAAAGACTATACTTACAGATCCATGGGAAAAGTACAGAATAAGTAGATTGTCAACCTATGTAAAATGGCTGACTAATAATCAGATCTTAAAATGTAAACCAATGTTGCGATAGATTAATCATAGCCATGGAGTATGAAGGAGCTTCAGTGGGAATGCTCTGACAGCCCATAATAAATCAACCACAAGCTACATGCAGAGCAAGTAAATAAGCTCAGAACCAAATGTAGAGCATAAGAGTCAGGCACAGAAGTAGACCATCAAATAATATATATGTCAAGGGTTAGGGCCTGGGCCACCCACTAGATGAATAATAAATGTTCTCTATTAATCCCCCTCCCTTCACAAAGGGAAAAGGAATAAGGGAGAAAGATTTATGAATTGGAAAACTAAAAGCACTTTAATGAAAATAATAATAATAATAATTTAAAAAATTGAAAATATACAACCATATACAAAATCAGTACTAAAGTCAACTCACCACTGACTAAAGTTGTTGTCACCACTGACACTGTGGAGCAGGCACTGGAGAAGTCTCAGTCTGGATTCAGTGGCAGATGGGAACCAGATTCAATAACTGGATTCTGGAACTGGATTCAGGAACACACAGATTTGGACTGAAGGCAGAACAGACATAATCCTTCTCAGCTGCTGGCCATTGAGGAAGAGAGCTTGACCCTTGCGATCCCTCAGCTTTATGCTGAATATGACATATACAGGATGGAATCCCTCATTAGTCAGTTTAAGGTCACCTATCCCTTCTGCTTGTCCCTGCAGGTGCAGCCTTTTACTTTCTGCACCCTTCACTGTGGTACACAAGATCCATCAGTGGCCTTGGTCTGCACAGGAGCAAGTATGAGCATCTGCACACCAGTCCTTGGTAGTAAATATAAGCATCGAGCATCATCACTGCTAGAAGCAGACACTGTCTGCAAATATCTGCTGTTAGCTTCAGAAAGTGCAGTTAGTTAGAAGAGACTGAACTGAAGAGTAAAATCACTGGTCAGAGTTCTGTTCTAACTCAAACCAGGCCATTATGTAAATATGGAGATTGTAAGAAAGAATTGTTACAGAAGTAAATGCAGAAGTACAAAGATAGGAGACAAATAAAATGCAAAATAATATGTAAGAACTGTTGCCAATTTATGAAGGCAAAAATATTTCCAAGTGCTTCACCTAGAAAAGGACACTGACAACTGATGACTGGGGAGGTAGTTGCACCCCTGCTCCATGGGCACAGCAGTCAGGCGAGCATGGCAGCAACAGCGTGTGGCTGCTAGAAGAGGGAACATGCAGTCAACAAGGTGAGACTTGAACGGATCAGCAAAACAGCTGATGGCAGCCCAGATAGGAGACAGAGGCACAAGCCTGGGATCACAGATCCTGCAGACAGCTAGAAAGAGTATGGACAGTATATCTAGAACTGGATAAATATGAAATTTTGATTATTTTTTGAAATATTTGGATACGGGCCCTGGAAAGACAAAATCATTACAAAACCTTAATGAAGATAATAAATCAATTCAGAAACACTATAACAAATCTCAGAAGCTCAAAATATCTTCCATAAATTGCAGATATTTGCAAACTCTGAGGAACTGATTGACCAAAGAATGAAAAAACAATGGTTTCTTCAACATGATGCATTTATCCCATATGTCAGAGAACTAGTGACCTATTCTAAAGTACTTACGATGTGAATAAGAAGGCAAAGATAAAAATCATGACACAGAGGCAAGGAGGAGACATCTTCCTATGAAAGGGACAGCCTGCAGTTTTTGCCTCAGTGACACTAACACGAATAGAATAAGGGTAGACCCAAATTGAGAGAAACGTCTTGCAGTGATGTTTGTACATGAAAAGTTCAACCAGCTCTTTCAGGAGACGGAAGCCATTCAAGCAGAACATTACTATAAATCACGGGAGGGCATTTCTTAAAAACTCCTGTAAGCTGCTCCAATGTGCTTTCAGCCCCTACTCTGAAAGAGTGGCACTGTTATTTTAGAGGTATGCTGCAAGAAAGGGACTGCGATTACTGACAATTTATCCAGAGAAGAATTGTAACATTAAAGGAAAGACAAGTGAATAAGAATAGGAAATTCCAATCCCTTCAGGAATATAAAAGATGTGAGAACACTGAGTCCATTGGACAATAAATTTTCATGTCCCTTTTAAGAAAATGTCTGGACAGAATCATATGAAGCATTTAAGGTAAACATTTACAAATAGTCACGACATTTTTCTATCAGGCTGTTTGGCTGAATGAAAGAAGCTCCAACTCCTTCTGAAGTGTGACAGAAAGCGTGACATGAGTATCTAAGAACACATCAAAATGTACACTGCAGTCAATCTGTAATGTACAGAATATTAAAAACTAAATTCTGCATTCCAGAATACATGCCTGTAGCAGGAATGTTTAGGCACCCTGTGTATCAGCAAACAGTCCCAAAGATCTCTGAGATCTGGTGAGCAGTTGTGATATACATAGGAGAAGGCCAGGCAAGCCACAAAAAAGGAAAGTAGAAATGTACAGCTCTCCTCACAGTCCTTGGAGTGAAAGGAAAATAGATCTCGTAATCACAAGCCACTTATTATAGTAGACTGATTTCTTAGCTGCCTTAGTGACAGGTGAAGAGTTATTTAAGTACACTTGTTATCACAAAGTATTATTTAATAGAATTGCAAGAAATGAAAATAGGAACTATACCGGGTCAGATGAAATGTCCATCTAACTCCTATTCCTGTAGGGTCAAGAGGATATGCTTAGGGGTGTCTAAAAGTGCAGGTCAGGCACAGAAGTAGTTCCCCAAAATGTCCCTTCACCTTACTATGGCCTGGGACTTCCTAAACCACAATTGTTGTCTTTGTTTATTAGCCTCCAAAGAATTATTTCCATGCATTTTTCTCTATAACTGGAAGAAGCTGTCATTGACATTCATTATACAGCATGTTCAGCTCTTTCAGTACTTCAGTGTTTTCTCTGGTAACTGCTGTTGGTCTTGTGTCAACTTTCTCATGTGCACTCAAACTTTTCTTGAAGTAGAGTATCCCATACTGATACTGTATTTCATATGAGGCTTTACTAGTGTGGCATAGACCACAAGATTAACCCCATACATTTTACAGATGAAATATGCATTTCTCAGAATCTTTGAATAGCACAGAGGCAGAACAGCTGGAGTTTTGTTTGCTATGATATTGTTTCTATGAGAATAACAGCTTATTTCTTTTTCTTGTGCCAAAGTATTGCAGAGATGTTATTGAAAGCAGGGCTGATTTCACTGGAGGTTATACTTCTCTGACTTTTATCTACTTGTAGCAAAGAAAATAGTTCCTGCACAATGTAACATACCAACAACATCGTAAAGTCATTCCTCACTTATCTGTGTGACTGTTATAAGCTCCCTGTTACATAAGGCATGAACACCAAAGAGTCAGTACTTAGATGTCAACATAATGGACAACTAAGAAATAACTTGTATGAAAAGAACAATTTTGTACTTCAGTAATGTAACTAATGAGTCATGGATGTCCTGCATGAAATGCCTTAAGCCTGTTATAAGGCTTATCCCATTCTAACGCCTAATTATCTAATGTAGAAAGGAGGAGAATTTTCCATCTGTGTGATGCTTAAGTGGGTTTTCTGAGAAAAAGAGAAGAAAAAAAAAATCTTATTTGTAGCTATAGCATTCAGGGACACAATTAATCTTCTCAGCACAGTCCTTGTTTCTCCTGCAGCAGAAAGCATGCACAACCCTGTATGAGGCTGTGCACTCCTCAAGAAGGAAGTCCTTAAATTTAACAGGCAAAAATCTCATCCCTGTCATTTCCTCTTTGTCCTGCTCTGGAGGCAAAAAAGAAAACCATGTTGTGCCCAGTCTTACCCTGAGTCTTCAATGAGAAAGAGAATCTGGGTTTTGCTGACAATTTTTATCATGCCCTACCATGTCTTTGGTTTTGTCTACACTTTCCTACAAATTTCACTCCAGGCATTAAGCTTGCCATGAGAGAGAACTTCTGCTTAACCACCCTAATCACCTCAACATCATCCTGCAAGGCTTTGCAGCCTGCAGACTTGTAGACTTACTGTTATCTTTGTGCTGGCTTTCCTCAACACTCAGCAGCCAGCTGGAAAGCAACAGCTGATCAGAAGATAACAGCAACAAGTGATAGAGCAGGTGGTGGTATCTTCCAGCCCTTAACCAGGTCACTCCCAGTACTCAAATTATGATTCAACCATGAGTTATAGGAATTTGCAGCCAAAAGTGATCCCTAGGTCCTGCAGACATTGCTGCTGGACAGTGAACTGGTTTGAGGGATGATACAAATGATGAGAAGATTTCTGCAGTGCAGGGGGAAAATGGTTTGACTTTTGAAGTTTTTCATTAAAGGAACCTGAACCACTTCCAGTGTTTAATGTTTTAACAACTCCATATTAACTTCTGTAAGTGTTAAGTAACACAGAAACATGAATACTTTTCTCATCAGTTTTGTGGTGCTTGCAGTTCTTATGAAGTCATTAGTATCTCTTAGCAATTAAAATGAATTCTACATTTCCACAGAGGTTTTTATTTTGACCCTATTTATTGTCTTCAGATGGGGCTATCTTTAGCTGCATATCTTCTCTGAAAATGCAGGGTTTAATAACACACTAATAAGCATGTAAGTGTCCAATTAACACAAGAAAACTCCCAAATAAATTGGAACTAAGCTGTTTCCAGGTTTCTGAATCTGTGAATGTGCCTGTCACCTGTAGCTCCTGTAGCTCTTTACCACACTTGACAAGTATATTTCTGTGGACAAGCTAGAGATCACAGAATAGAATCCCATGTTTATGATACAGCCCACAGATGAAGAAAAGTACTGGACTCCTGAATTAAATGTTGTTCATATTTTTTTAAAAATAGTTCTATTTAACACAAATACAGTTTTGAATTTCAGAACCTTCTAACATTTATATTTCTTACAGCAAAAACATTAATGTTAATACAGAGATTTTAAAAATACTTTTTATATTTTTTTTCCAGTTGCCCTGGTCCTTCTAGCTGCATTGTTAAAAATTTTTTTTTTTTTTTTTTCAAATTGGCTTCCCAGGACCTGGAAGAAAATGATGCACAAGCAAGAATTATTTACAGATAAATTCCTCTTTACTGTCAGAAGTGAATAGAGAAATTCTACGACTCTGATGATGTAGAATACCTGTGAACAGCTGCATGCAGTTAAGCAACAGAAGTACAAGGGAGATTTGCGCTTTTGTTTATCCAAGAAATTTACCATGTCTGTTTTATTAAACAGCAGTGTAAGAATGCAAAATAATTGTCACTTGTTTACCTTGGTGGACTCAGCTGATTAAATAAAAGCAACTAAAGTGACTGCTTACACACAACTTGGTCTGTGTTGCCTTTCAAATATCATGCTAATGCATTTATAGAAAAAGAAGGCAGAGGGAAGGGATCTATTTTTTTCCACAGTTGCTTCTCTCTAGGCTTTTGATTCATCTCTAAGACTGGGTCTGTTTTGTTTCACATTTCTCGGGACCTTGTGGAAGTCTGACAAGTGGCTTCTCTCTACAGGGAGTGACCAGAAATGCTCCTGCACAAGGCAGGTATCCATGGCACACTTCCAGCTTTCAAAGTGGTTCACAGGCATGAGATGGACCCTATTAAAACACTTCCACCGACTGGAGAAAAGGATGGCTTAACTAGTGACTAAGGAAAACTGTGGTCCCAAAATTAAAGCAATGGTTTCCTTTCATCGCATCCACACAGTATCTCATATTCCTGCACATGGCTCCAGTGAGTGCTGCTCACTGACTTTGAACTTTGTGTCTCTTTCTCCTTTCCCTTAGTTCTGGCACATTTTTCTCACTTTCACAGGTAAAAGCATCTATGGCTTCTTCTTGAGATTTAATCTCTCATATCATCCAGAAGGTTCCCCATCTTCTTCACAGGTAGACTGATCTCTGAAAACACCTGAGTCACAGATGGGTGTCTGAGGAATTCCCCATTAGTGCTTCAGTCTTCTAAGTCTGTCTACACATTGGCTGTTGGGCTGAAAATTTCTCATGGCAAGCATCTGCTTTTCATCAACGTCTGGGAAATGTTTATCACTTCATAATCTCACAAGCCAACAACAGACAACTATGTCTGTGTAGCTCTGTGTGGTTAGCCACATATTGAAGTTTCTCTTGAGACATCTGGGCTCCTGAAAGCACTGCAGAGCAAGTTCCCTGCTTTTGAAGCAGAGATAGAAATAGGAGAGGGGTGGAAAACTCACATGTCATGGAATGGGAAGGAAGCTGTAAAGTACACTCATGAGGTTGAGTATTTGTATTGAATGAAACCTGCATTGCACAGAAAAATTTTAGACTAAGGAATGAAATACACAGGAATGGGGCAATAACCTGAAGCAGAAAATTTAATAACCACATTATCTATACAAATGTTCCAATAAAACCATCACTAAGGCTTCATTCACTTCAGCTGGGACCTTTCTAGTCACAGCAAGTTTCAGCCCCCAGACAACACCTGAGGGAATCTGCCTTAAACACAAGGACACTTGCACCAGAAGCACCTTTGCATGCAGTTAGGTTATTTATTCAGAGAGTAAAATAAATGTCCCAGCCCAGGATAATTAGGTTCAGCTAAATATCAGTGAAGCTCCCTGTGCAGTTTGAGGAATGAGAGGCACTACCAGAGAGTAGTTTCCCATGTTAGGCTGTGAGGAGCTGAGGAGTGCTTTGCTTCTGGTGGGGATGCTTCAGCTAAACTGGACTAATTTGGGCCTATGTGCCCAGTCAAAATAAATTACCATAATTAAAAATGCAAGTATCATTGGAGACCTCTCTTCACATTTACACATACATACTGTAAGTATCCAATATATTTACATCAAAGCAAATTTTGTGATACAGAGCCTTACACGCTTATTCTAATTCATTGGAATTTATTGAAATTAGCATCCCTCTCAGATTAAATTATTTCCTGAGAATACAAACTGAAAATAGTGCCCATTGTCCCGAATACAAACATTCACTTGTATTATCAGAGCTTTTCTAACCTTTTACAAAAACTTTTATGAACTTCTAATATACTTTTGCAAGATCTTGTCTCAAACAATTTATATTCAGCAACTAGTTGATGTAAATTTTCAGCATACTTCTGTGTTGAGGACAACACCAAAGTCTGAAACAGGAACATCTTCCTCAAGTAGCACCTTAAGTGATTCCAGGCTGAGCTAAAGACCCAGCCTTCACAGCCCCAGTCTGCAAGAGTTAAATGGTGTCTGTGGGTTAAACACAAAGTGCAGTATTATAGACACTGACCAATAGTTTACACTTGCATAGTTCCAGAAGCAGCAAGAAAAACTAAGCTATAACAACATATTTGTTGTAAATTCTTTGCTCAGCTCTTTCCGACATTTGCCTATGTTATTAATTTAGGCTTTTCTATTGTAACTGGGGGAAAAAAAAAAAAAGAAAAAAAAAAGAAAAAAAAGCAACAAAAAAGGATAAATTTCTCTGCACTTCATATCTACTATAGGTCACTGGTGTATTTAATAGAAACTTATAGAGTGGGGTAGGGTCGAAAAGTTACAACAGTGACTTTGTACCATGGTGCTTTGATGCTTCCAACTCTATCCCTCTTGATGTCTTCAAAAACCTAATTTAAAATTATTATGGCAGCAGAATTTCTTTGTGGAATGTAGGCATAAAGTATCAGGTTGGTCTTGATCATAACCACATATTTATTCCAGCACCACTGTCACTCATATTTCACAGAATTGTATTGCTTTATCTCTGACTGGGCTGTCAAGTGAGTAAAGCTATAGCTGCCTGTCTTGGACATCTTATCAGCTAAATCTTGGACAGCAAAACTCTTAGTTACCATGATGAATGAAGCCTTGTCACTCTCTGTATCATTTCAAAAGTACAGCTGACCCTCTGTTCTGCCCTTACTCATCAGGTATATTGCTTCATGATTAAAATCACAAACTAAACCCTATGTTTATGTGTTTGCATATATAACTTCTAAAGGCAAAAGTTCTCAAGATATTGTCCAGTTTATTGCTTTATGACTTTTTTTTCCCTTTGTTAAAAGGTATAGTGAGCTTTTAATAAATAATCTTTATATTTACTTTTAGGGAGTCATCTCCAAATAGAGATGTAGCAAAATTTTCGTTCTATAATAAAGCCACCAGCCAGGCATCTAAAAAAGGAGCCCAACTTTTTTAGCCTCTCCTGAAAATACTGAAGTTCAAAGGATTGCACAAATGAATCAGAATTAATTACACGAGGAAGGGAGAAAAGTCTGTATCTCAAATTCAGGCTTAATACTGCTGAAGAAAGTGAAAATAAAATAGAGCATCTCACAGAAAAACTGCTACAAAGAACATTTCCCCCTTCATCCTCCCCACCTCACTCACAAACACCAAACTGCTCTTAAGGACATGGGATTCTTTATGTAACTCACCCCACTTGCTTTGTTCCATGGCTATTGCAGCCAGGCAAGCATTTCTGAAGCCAAATATTTGATGAGGCAGTCATAGCATAAAGAATGAGGAAAGAATCTGCACCCTAAGGAAAGTTTGTTATTGTGGCTTGCACACAGCTGGAAAATCCCATCCCTCTAGTATCTAAACCAATTTAATTAGCCCTAACTTGAGCTGCTTTGTTATTACACTGGTCCTTGACAAAACTGTTTCACAGCATTTCTCCTTTGGTGTTTAGTGAATTACTGCTAGGAGGAGTATTTTTAAAACATTTGGGGTCAGCTGCCTGCTCCTCCTCTCCTGCCTTTGAGGAATGCTGAGTAAGTTTTTCTTATCTGTTAAACTCATATTATTGCACCCGGGTTCCGGCAGTTACTGTGTAAACTAACAGGTCCCACTTAGGCAACTCAGGCTCATATTTTACACATGGCCATCATTGAGCTTTTTATCTTCAGGTCACTGGTGCTTCTTGTACCATCATCCAGCTGCTTCCTGGTAATATTGGACAACACTGCCTGCAACAGGTGGTCAAGTCAAAGTCTCTGGGAAACTGCTAATGACAGCCTCAGCATGCAGATTAAAGAATTAGCCTCTCCCCCATGATATGCAGCCCACCAGGTTGGAGTTGAAATTTGTTAACAAGAGAACTGGATAAAATTGTTCTGTGGATATAGAGGGGATTTTAGTGTCCAGATATTGTTAATTTAGCTCCTTTTAGTTAGGACCTGGCTACTTACACATGGACAAACTTGGAAATGTTTATTGATGTGAGTTTTTATTGCACTTTAACAATATACATAATCAAGCTTCAAGAGTGCCTTGAGCTTCTTCATGCTTTTTTTTTTTTTAATGTCAAAGCTGTAATACTGAATAAGAACTAGGTTACTGCATTTTGAGAAAACCATAATTTCTCAGGAGTGACCCCCTCTAATATTACATTTACTTTTGAGTGAAGGGACAATAACAGATTAAATCCACTGAAAAAATATTATTTTGGTAAAAGCCTCTGAGATTCACAAAATGCATTTGTAAGTTGAGCCACTCCCAGCCTAGCAATATGGAAACAGAACAACTCTGTGGGTCCTTCCTTATTAAGCTTTTGTAAAGCCAGGAGCCTACATAGTCTTTGGAATGCAGGCTTTGGTGTGCTGTTTACTTTTGGTATTTGAAAGATGCATACACTCCATTTTAGAGAACTAAAACCAGAGTTTTCCACTTTAGATTGTTCCTCTTCAAATCTTATTTAAAAGATAACCAATACCAAATAACCACAAACAAAACAAAACAAAAAAAAAAAACCCCAAAAATGCAGGGGAAAAGTCAATGATCTCTTTCTTGCACCCTGGAGGTGCAGGAACTGAGATGCACTAGGCTGTGTTGCTTCATCTCTGATGTCACCTTTTGCACCAATAATCATTGTGGACACCTCCCTGAAAGCCTTTACCTCGACCTTGGCAAATCCTTCTTTGTGGCTCAAAGATACTCCCTCTTTGCTAGAGGGAGTATCATAAAAGAGTAGAGGAGAGTCTGTTTCCTGATGTAGCTTCTTCTTTATTTTCTCCTGTGGTTCCCAGAGGGGAAGAGCATACATGGCCACATTTGCAGTACAAATTCTTCCTTTCTTAGAGACACTGCACTGCCTTTAATCTTTACCCAATGATAATCTCCACACTATGCAAGGTGTTGTTCATGCTGGTTTTATATTGGCTGTGGGAGAGACAGACAAATGGCAGCTAACCAGACACACAGTTGGAAAGCTATAATCAAATGACATCTGATTCTCTAGGTAATCTCCCCAGAATTTTATGACCTAGCCAGATGAGTTTATTGTAGTTTAGTACATGAGACCATGCGGCTGAGATGATCCTGAAACAGTCTGAGAGTAAATTTAGCATCTCATGTGGAAAAATGGTCAGAAGCAGTCAAAATGCACTGCATCTGGTGGTATTCTTAACAAAGCCGTAACAAGGCAGTGAGTGGCCTACTTTGTTCAGATTAGTTGTCTGTAAAGTACTTTGGTATTTTGAGGGGAAATGCAATGCATTGGCCCTAAAATAGTGTGTGTGATCTGATTTAGCAGAGCACATAAATCACTTTTGGCAGTATAAGTTAATAATGTTATAGAAAATAGGACTTCTTGTTTTTAAAAGTAGAGATTAGAGATGAGTTCAGCAATTAATAAAGTTTATAGCTCCAGATGGACTGAGTATCAGTGTCAAGTACTCACTATACAGCCACCCATTGTAATTTATTTATGGGGCAGCTGGCATTACCTGAACTTGGGCCTTGGATACCAGCTTAACTACATGGTTAAGTCTGTCACATCATCCAGGTACTGACATTTTCAATTGCATTTTTCAAATACAAGAATGGACAGACTTTCTCCTCCTTTATATTTACTAAAAAAGTCAGGAAAATACACACAGCATGAGGTTTTCAACAGACTTTTTGCAAAGATGGGAAAAGGGAACATGACAAGATTGTCACTCCTTCTCCCTGTAACCTGGGCAAAGCAGTAGTCAAGAGACTTATAATTCAAACGTTACCAGCTCCCAGACAGAGACTGGAAACAGCCCTTACCCATCAAGCTTTCAGTGCATCTAGTATCCAGGGACTGTTTTCCAGGATGTTAACGTTCTTCATCCATCTAGGGTCCATCTTTTTTTGTCAAACTGATAGTTAGGGGTTTCTTATTAGTGATAAATGTTAGCAGATATTAGTAGACACAACAATATACAAGCATCTTGTTGATTTGTGACAACTTTTTTTTTTTTAATATTAAATATATATATGTTTCAAAAGTGAGATGAATGGTTTTTTTTC
>JAAGNO010021525.1:0-13932 GCA_033439905.1 Ceryle rudis
AGCCACGCACGCAGAGGTGCCCAGCAGGCAGCCACGCACGCAGAGGTGCCCGTCTTCCCTTTGGGCACAGCCCTGGCTGCTCTCGGGGCCAGAGTCAGCCTGGCAGGGCACAGGGCTGATCGGAAGCAAGGGCAGATCAACTCTCTACAGCAGAAGCCCAGACTCTGCTGTGCTGTCTCAGAAGAGTCTCTAAAAAGATCAGAATGCCAGTGGCTGTACTAACTTTTCCACTCTCCTAGGTGCAAGCTTGACAACAGAAAGTATCTGATGTGGCTTTCTTGGAAATGCTGTCTACTGTCACAGCAAAGTGACACTGTTTCTGGACCACCACAAACACCACAACAAATGGCTAAAAGACAAACTTGGCACTCGCAACCAGCAGTCCTCTGCTGCAAGCTGCTTTCTCTGACCCCTTGGTGTTGATTTTATCATGCAGGAAATACTCCCCAAGATAGGCAATCAATGGCCTCCACTTCCAACTGCATCATACAGAAACCCTAACCTACAGGACTTAGAAAATCAAGAACCTTTCAAGTCTTTGACTGTAGGATTTCCCAATGCTAACAGGGAAATTTAGTTACAGAGGCACTGCACAAAATCCTCGTTTCATACTACTGAGAAAACCTTTGTTAAATAAACAGACCGTACAAAGTTCTGGGTTCTTTGTGAAGGCCACAGGCAGGCAGAGGGGAGCTAACGAACCTCTGCGAGACTCTTTCCCTCCACCAGATCAACAGGAGGAGGAAAAAGCTGCAGCAAGGGTTAACAGATCTTACTGGACAGGTTGTGTTGTTCAAGACACCTGGCAGGGCCAAACGGGAAGATTTTAACGGTAGGAATCCTGGAACTTATGTGTGGGAGGAGATGCTGAGTCACCTCTCTAGCCCGAGCGCAGAGCTAAGAGCTAAGGGGTGGTTGGGGCGTGAGGAGAGCAGAACTGCTGCACTCCTGGGCCACTGCATGACAGGGAGCTTAGGAAAAGCACCTCTCTGTTTACAGACTTCAAAAATAGTGCAGCACAGGTACAGGTACCTCTCACATTTAGTACTTTGGGACTCTTGCTGAACAAATATGAATATCTGGAAGCTTTCTTAAGCGCAACTTTGAAGTGCTACTGCTTCTAAGAGGCAAGGGAATTGGATTTTGTGCCATGGAATGAGTCTCCGCTGCTTAAAACAAGAATGTCATTCCCCACTGGACACCAGTTAAATGAGAAATCTCAACAACAAGACTTAGGACTTGGTACTTTTTGACTTTCTTATAGGTGTCTCTTGCGTTCCATGTTCCCTTGCAGCCAATCATCCTTAACTCCATTCACCAAACAAATGGCCAGAGAGACAAAGAAGACAGGACTGGCCCAAACCTCTAGGGGAAAAAAAAAAAGCAACCAACAAACCCAACCAAAACCAAACCCAACAAAACCTGGTGCATGAGATGGCATTAAAACCAGTGAAATTAGCTGCTATTTTTCTTCTGACCACTTTGCTCATCATAGACACATGAAGACTGTTAACAGTTTTCATTATTGGCCATCTTGTCCTTGCAGCTCTGCCACCATGACTCCCCTGCCTCGAGCCCTCTGTGGCACGTGTACCTTTCTAGCATTAGACGTCTCTATTAACTGAATCTATGTTACTTTGCTTTTATAATCAGACAGTAACACTCTACAGGGTTAAGAGTATCCTCCCCCAGAACGTCAGTGGGTACTCCACATGGTGAGCAAGTGAAAAATCTCTACACCAGAAAGAGAATTGTTGTGAAAAGAGCCGGCGGAGGACAGGGGAAGGTTTCAGGGCAAGCAGTAGATACTGGGCTGAGAACAGACCCATACAGCAGATGCACCAACAACAGAAAAGGGCCACAGCAGTTTGGATTACAGGTTAACCTGTGTCCTTTTCTGCGAGGAGCACTTTATTATTTTAAAAGATGTAGTAAAGTCCAGTTCAAATAAAATAATAAAATAAATACTAGCTTACCTTTGCAACCTTCTGCAAAACGGGAGACTGGAAAGAAGAGCTTCCTAAAGCAGAGCTTCTTTTAAATAACTCCTACACCCCAGCTGACTGTGTTTCCCCCCCAGATACCCCATTGGCTCATACCCCCAGCCCAGCTTACTCTTTGTATTAATTATCAGAGATGGTCACATGCTCTTAATTTTCAGCTTTTCCTGAGGAATGGCATTTCCCAGTATCATTGCTCTTAAAGAATCCCACCAGCCAAAACAAACCTAGCGAGGCATAAACATGCATGTTGAAGTCTAGTAGGTAGGTTACACAACCTACTTTAAAAACCCCTAGGAGGGCAAATTCAATCATCCTAAACAACATTTAGAGGTATCATCAAAACCAATAAAATAAAGCCCATAATTGTCAATTTGAACAGTTACACTGCTAGCTTGTTTTAAAACAGAAAAAAACCTGAAAATGCAGTTGTTCCCAAAATACCTCGAATTACTATTGAAAACTGGGACAACATAGCAGTTCTTCACTAAAAAAAACCACATTGCAGAAGAAAAAAAAAAAAAGAAACAAGCGTTTTCTAAATTCTTGTACTACATCCTGTACAGAAATACAAAACCAATTTAACAGTTTGTAATAGAACAAAACAAACTCAGCTGTTCTGATAAGTACTTTAGAGCCACTTCTTTCCACTCAGAGAGTAGCAGGTGAGGTTTGGTTCTGCTGCTGCCCGATGCTGTCGGTGTGCTCACAGCCCTGTAGTACATTAAAACAATTATCACGGTAGTACGTTGGGGATGACGCTGAAACTCTGCTTTGTATCGTGGTAGAACACACAAGAAGGGAACCAACTGTACGTTACCATTGACTTTTCCATGTTGAGCGACTGTTCTAATTCTTTTCTTTCGGCCAGACTAGGTGGCAAATCTATTCTAAAGATTAAAAAATGACAGCATTTTATAGTTTACAGTGAGTGATGCATAAGAGATGCTGCACGATGGTGTTACTCCACCTCTTGGCCAGTAATACCATTCAATAATCATTGCCCTTCGTGGGCTCCTGTCAGCCACCACCAAAACTTTTGGAAGAGAACCAAGATGTTCTGGTTACGAATATCTTTGCACTGAAAGAGGTTTTAATTAAAATGACAAAACACAGGCAATCGTAAACAAAAAAAAAACCAAACCCCAGACAATATGACTGTATGTTTGTTTTGTGGAAAGCAATGCTTATGATCTGAAAAAACTCCAATCTCATTAATGGGGAAGCTTCAGTTTTACAGTCTGGTTTGCCTTGAAATCCCTGACACACCAGAAATGATCTAATTTCTTTCTCTTTCTTGAAGTCCTCCTTTTTTGACACTGTTCATCGATAGAGAATGTGTACGTAGATCTACCGGCCCTAGTATAAAAACTCTGTTTGCACTGAAAAAGTATTTCAGAGAGACCGTCATCTTTCATGTTTAAAATGTCATTCCCCAGCATACAGAAAATAAATAATGAAGCCACACTGACTGACTTTTCTTCTCCTGCCCTCCTACCACAGGAGGAGCAGTAAGAGAAAATGTTTTCCATTTTTCATCCCTCCCTCACTCTCTTCCTCCCCCTATGAGAGGAAAAAAAGACCTGTTTTTCAAATAGTGTACTTCCAAAAACTTTTTCTGGTTTCTACCGGAAAGACATTTTCAATTGAATTATATTATTATTGTTTTATTTTTTTTGAATAATCTGAACATCAGGAGATTCTGGAAATTCATTAATAGACATGTAGATTTAATGAAAACACGTTGGGGTTTGGTTTTGTTTCGGGGAAAATGTTTACAGATACACAAATAATATACAAATAACACCTACCTGTTTCTGAGGAAACTAGAGCCATATCCTCTGGAGCAGGAACAAAATGAAACCCACAATTATTTCTATGGAAATAAAGCAAAGAAAGCACATGGATGACATGGATGACTTGTACATTTGTCTGGTAGCAAAGATTACTCCAAACGCATTTTAGGAAGAAGTTCAGCTTAGGAGAAGTTTGCACAGTTTGAAACTCACATCCCCTCAACTACCTGAAAAATATTTCAATCCACAGCAAATTATCTTTTCCTTCCATCTTCAAAGGAGAAACATTTAAATATAATCTTAGAATACAAAAGAGCTTGTAGGTAGTTTCATCATTGATTTGTTGTGTGGTATCAAGCAAAAGAGTTAGGCAGTCGCCCCGTGTTTCCTCATTAATGAAACAGAAATGGTAATTGCTCTGCTTTGTAAGGTATTTGGCACACCTTGTAATCAAACCCTACACAGGGAGTATGATTTCATTGTGTGTCAGTCCCCCATGCTGCTTGTAGAGTATTTACTGTGAATCAACAATGGAAAAAAACAATCACCTTGTTAGGAAAGGAGATGTGGTGGTTTAAGACATTTAACTAAAGAACGATGAGAAAATCATTTACAATCCAGATTTCGTTTTTCTACTTGCACAAAGCCTTGTACAGATTCACATTTCATATTTCTTTTAAGCTTCTACAAAACACAATTTTTGAGAGTTTTCAAAGAGAGCAGGACCAGGAGCTGTTTACAGTATGAGTCCACTTCTGTCTGACTTGGATAAATCTTGATTTTCTTACTTGCTCTTATTGGGAAGCTCAGCTCAAGCACTGATTTGATAAGACTTAGGTTCATATTCGCCACTACTGAAGAAAGATAAGAGAAGTAACATCTAAGTTCCATAGCATAATTATGTACTTCCATGTTCTTGTCTCCCTGAATACCATCAGAATTTAGAACAAACTAGAAACCAAACAACAGCAACATAATCATGTCACACTCTTTGCAGACAAAACAAAAAGGCAGAAAATATATTGCCGATTAAGAGATGAATATGCACTGCCCAAAAAGTGCATGCCTACATTTCCTTCACGTCCAACCAGTTGAAAGCTGTTCTTGTTGCACAGTCAGGTCCCCAGACCATCAGCGGCTCTGCCAGCACAGCGTGGCCAGGACAGCCAATGTAAGGGGAAAAGCTGCAGCACGTGGGGAAAGCAGAGGGATGGGGGATACTTGTGTCAGCAGCAGTGGAGGTTCAGCTGCACTAGTTTATCTCACTACCCTGGAAGATCTTTAACTCTACAACAACAAAAAAACCCAAAACTTGATTCTTGAGGTTTAGGACTGTAAGGCTTTTGAAAGTTTCCCCAGAATTATAGACTGTCCATCCCCTGGGCACAGATCAATGGGTCTGATGCTGATTAAAATGAAGGAGGGCACAGGACCAGCAGATGCCTTTGCTTTCAGTAGTGAAGCTTAGATTAGTTATCTAGAGATCCCTGACATAACTGGACTTAAAGTAATTTCATTCATTGATGTGTGACTGCATTTGTGAGGTATTTCAACTCAGTTTGAACCAAGATTGATCAGTGTGCTTTGAAGGAATCTGTAGCAATTCAATACAATATCAAGTGAGACGCAGCAGAATCTGAATATGAGAACAGTAAGAAAATGAGAACAATCCTGTTTCAAGACCCACTTGGGTCTTAAGAAAGTATTCTACACATCAAATGTGTATCCTTGAAACACATCAAAGGATTTACTAAAGGAGGTTGGAGGGCGTTGTTTGGTTTGGTTTTTAGTTTAGAGCTGAAGAAACCGAAGGATGGTACAATAAAATGGTGTTAAAAATGGTGTGTTTCTGAACCATTCAGAACGGGAAAAGTTTTTGTTCTTTTTTTCTTTCAAGTACCTCATAATCACTTAGACATAAATTGTGTCCCTCCTCTGAGAAAATAACTAAAAATCTTTAATAAGTTTTTAACACATCCGGAAGACTTGGGAGTATCAAAAGATCAGAATAGTTCACATGTGGTGCCTTAAATCCAGAAAAAGATGAAAACAGACAAATGGTGTCTCGGGGAGCTGTTTTTATTTTGAAAGAGCACTCACAGTGAGCTTAAAAAAAAAAAAAAAAAAAGAGGAACAGTGAGATCTGAAAACCATTCTGGGCTTTACCTAAATTAGCCACTAACTCTACACCAACACACATCAAGTCCCCGTGTATTTTCTTGTATTAATCTGGGAGCCCATTAAACTGGCAAACCAGTGCCAGTGCTGCTTTCTCCCACCTTCCTCCCAGTATATCCCCAGGACAGAGAGCTTCGCATTGACTGTTCTACAAACTTCAAGACCATTCAAATTAAAACGGGACTTGTTTTTTCATCTGGAGCCTCAGGTGCGAGGAAGCCAGTACTGAAAACAAGTTGCCCTTTAGAAGTGCCCAGCAGAAGAGGAAGATCTTTTTTTAAAGGTGTGTGCCCTGGGAAGGTACCTGCTTTGCACAGTCCAACCACCACAGTGGGGAATGAACCTGTTTCAGAAGGATTTGGGAAAGTAATTTCTGCAGGAAAGGGTCAATTGATCCCACTTTTTTCTTTTTAAAAAAAAGGCCCTGTTGTTTCAGTGTCATTATTTCAGTTGAGCAAGTATTTTAGTTCAAGACACTGTTACATATTTTTTGGACTATGCTGTAGTTCTCACAAAATAACATAAGCAATTATGGTACATCTATAGAAATGTAAAAGTCAAAACAAAATATTTACCTCAAAAGAAAACATTAACAAAGCGCTTTGTTCATCTTAAATGCTGATTCTCATTTTGGTGTTTTGTCTCAATTTCCATTTTCATTTCAAAGGAAGTGTTGACAGTTTGTTTTTTATTCTGATCCAGAATGAAAGCAACATTTCCAAACATTGCTGTTTCTTTTGAAGCACAAATAGCAATTCCTCATCTCATGCCAACAATGAGGTTCTTCAGGAGGCTGGAGCCTGTGTGGATCCCAGAGTAGATAGGTGCTTGTCTGAAGAGCACAGTGGGGGAATGTTTCCAGCCTCTGCAGGGGACAACCCCTGTACCCGTGCCACCCCATCTCTGGATGGGTACTTGGTGTCTCTTTACTAGCACTGTGTTTGACTATACCCGATGGAGAAGAGCAAAACATTCTCTAGAAGATGGCTCCTTTATGGTTACAGGTACCCAATTCTTAAGAGGAATCTCTCCTTGAAGCAGTGAGAAGGAAATTATTTGTAATTAAATGATCAACAGTGTGTGCTAAAGATGCTAAAGTGTCAAGATTTATCCTAGTATTAAATTCTGACTTTTTTTTTGTTTTGTTTAGTTACTTTATTTACTCCCAGCTCTAGATGTCACAGGACATGCTGAGAAGTTCTCTCTTCTAGGATCGTACTTATGAGGATGGATGTAAAACCACAGCTGAGCTCCATTTAGACTCGTGCTCCACAACACCACGATGAGAATGCCTCCTGGAGTTCGAGCCATGGTTATCAATGTGTGTACAGCAGCAGATAAAGGGGCTATTCCAGTACCCAGGTCCCTCAGCTCTGGTAACCGAGCTCGGAGGCTTTGCTTCAGCAAACACAGTTTATTTGTTCCAACAGAAGAGCTGCAGCTGATGAGACAGACTGATGGAATGAATCCTGCAGTACGGGGATGTGGGCAAGCAGGCTTTGGGTCCCAAAAAACTACTGGGTTTACAGCTGGCCTTACCTTTTCTCATGAATAGCAGTGGGAGTTGTGTTCCTGACTTCGAAGAGAGTGGGACCAAGCCAACACACCGGACAGTTGAGCAAGTGAGGAAAGTTTCATCACCAGGCGGACAGCTGGTCTGGCTGAGTAGACAGCTCACAAATGTCCATCACTCACACAACCCAGGACACTGCAGCACTGCCCATTCAAGAGGATTTAAAAAAAAATTAAATCCAAAAAGAAGTGAAGGGAAATGATGTTAAATGACCAAATCCTCTAAGGAGCAGAAGATATCAGAGAAATGGTAAAAAGTAAAACTTCAGTTTCCTGTGAGAGCAGGTTCTGATCTAGAGTCACCATAACACAGCTGGAGCTGGAGCGTGACACATGAGCACTCTGAGGGAAGTTAAATGTCCATTTGTCTCTTTCAGTAACACAGCCAATGTGATACTCTCTCCCTACGGTAAAACTGTAGAAGAGGAACATTTTTCTCTGCTCAGTGCAGACATAACCTGCATACATCCACAATAACAACACTATCACTGACCTCTTTCCCAACCAAACCCATTACCCACACCTCCACATCTTATATTTAAAAGAAAACTATCAAAATACAGAGCTTGCTTAAAACTTCATTTATTTGTACTGTAAGCCAAAGGATCTTAATCAACACAGAAATGCACTGCTAGGCCTCCTTGGGAGCTATAAACAGTTGGTGCACTTGTCAAATTAAAAATACACAAGCAATTAAATGGCAAAAGGTACAGAATTCTTTACACAGACGCTCTTGTTGTGTACACACACACTTGCACATACACACACATAGAGCGGTTTCCAGTTCCCACCTGTAAGCGAAATGGCCACCTAAGCCCGCTTTGTAATATGCAGGCAAACAGCCCAAGAACCCCTCTCACATTATGTGAGTGATGTAACCAAATGCTTCCCACTCGGGCAGCTCTTTGTTGTACAACCTGCACCAGTAGCCTGACACTTCTTGAATGGCTCTGGGCTAAAGGAGGTGCTCAGCAGCTCTTAACATAAAGCCCCTATTTATCTATTTTTGGCAAGTTCAAGACAGCGAATTTAAAACCTAAATATGGAGCTGATACAGCAAGAACTTGGTTACGTGCTTCACTTTATGCATCGCATATAAACCTGCTGACCGCACAGACAACATTCAGAGCATCAAACATTTGCTGGCTTGGGGCTCCTGCTCAGATAACCCAGGCACAGGTCTCTGGGCTGTACCTGCTGTTCCCTTCACAGTCTGAAAAGTGATTCTTTTCCTTCATTGTCGACACATTCTGTGTGCTGGAGTTTCTATTCACTTAAAGAAAAGTGTTTTCATTTCTTTCCTATGTTATGATGACACCGCTCAAAGTGTTACATTAGCAAAGGTGTTTTGGTTACATTATACCACTGGAAATAACTCAAATACATGAGAGGAAGAGGGAATGAGGATATAAAGTCTATATAAGTATTTACACATTCCATTATTAAAATAAATGAAGGCTAATTAACAAGGAATTACCCATGAGTATGAAATACAAAATGAATTAGAACTGGTTTCTAAGTAAGACGAGTATTAGAAACAACTACTGTTAAAACCAAAATATAACATGGCTTTAGAAGCTGTAATAAAAATATAATTTAATAATTCTAACAAAAAGATCAAAGTTACATAATTGTTTTAAAACACTTTGGAGAGCTCAAAATACAGATTTTTAATTTTTTTTTTTTTTCCTCAGAAAAAGCACAGCAGGGGAGGAACCTCCCCCACTCATCCTGCGAGTTGATAGTCCATTAACAAAAGTCTTCATGTTAAAGCATATTCTTCATTTAATAGTCATTGAAAACGTAACATAGTCCTTCCTAAACGTAATGTAGCACTGCCTGTAAACATAAAAAGCACTGGTTTCACCTCTAATCATTTTATACGCAATAATGCCTTTGTTCTGTAATGAATTCCATTCCTTCGTTCTAATGTGCCCATAGTTGCAGGGTTCTGCTGAATCAGAACTTACACAATCCCAGCCTCCTGAACTTCAGAGGCTCAGCACCACGGTTGCAACTATCTGGGCAACGAGACTTTTGCTCTGCAACTTACTGTGGCTTGTAGATACCACAGAAATGAGGAATTCAGAGTGCCCAGCATGTGTCTCATCAAGCCTTCTTTGACCTACAGTCAGCTTTACCCCGATACTTGAAAATAAAGATCAAAAAGCAAGCTAATATTTTTTAGAAGCTCTCAATATTGCTAACCTATAAGGTTTATCTGCTTTGTGTTAGGCTTATTATTATCATCTCAAACTTTCTAAAACAGCATGTTGAATTTTCCTTTCATTGCCTTCTGGCTCTGAAGTCTTTGAGCTTCATTTGGGTTACATTTTCAAACTTTTCTCTGTAGCTAGAAATGTGCTGCTCTTTTTAAGCAGCAACTAAAACTTCAGGTGAAAACAGAAAATACTGAGACAAGTTGTGAGAGACAGTAACATCTACGCTCCAGTTTAAATGCCTTTCTGCCTCCTGGGCTTTCAACCGAAACTGATGCCGAGCTGCCTCTGTCTTTTACAGGTCGATTTGCACTTAGGTGGCAAAGGCTGCAAGATAACGGCTCTGAGTCAGAAACACCCACAAGGTGTTCATTAGAATTTGCAGCACGTGGGCACAAACAACAAGAGGCTTCTCTTTGTCGTGCCCGCGAGCACAGAGCAGCAGTGAAACTGCCAGGACCAAGACCGTGCGCCCCTTATTCCAAGCCTCATCCCGAACACCTCCTCTGCCGAGATGACTCTTCAGTGATGACGTTTGCCGTGTGGTGTCGTTCACCCAGCACGCTTACGGATGTGTCACAGACATTTTCACACTCCAGTGTTTGGAAAAAGTTTGTCGGCACTTTATCCGGTGTACAGGCTGTTTATCTGGCAGCTGGAGATGCCAGCCAGGCCGCGTTTCCCTCCTCTCACGAGCTGCCACAAAAGGAGAGAGCAATGTGCAAGCGAAAGGGACTTTCTCTTGGAGTCTGTTTCCCTGTGAAACTCTGCATCAGACCTGACTGGGGAGGGCAGAAACCCCCAAAACTGCAGTTCTTCAGAAATCCTACTTTTTGATTTAGGAAACACGTCCTTTCCCTCATCCACAGCCCCCACACAGCTGTCTCTAGTAAACGAATGTTACACGCACAGGACACACAGTCTGTACCAGTCTCCTCTCATTAGGGGAAAGCTTCATGTATCTCACCCTCCTCCTCCCAATCCTAATTTGTCTATTAGGTATAAAAGTGAGTAGTTCTGAGTAACGAGTAGTATTTTTTTGCTGAACAGACTTGAAAAGCAAGACCATTTTCTCTTCTGTCTCCTTCAAGCACTCACCCCCATACCCCCCTCAGGGCTTACTCTTAGAAAAAGCCCTCTGGGAGTCTGCTCTTGTACCACTGCTCTCTAAGAGTGTCCTCACTTCCACCTCCCCAGCGACTTGTTGCAAGCACCTTTCAGCTATGGCAAGTTTTAATAAGCTCTTGTCTGTGCATATCGCAAGACGATCATCACACTTTCAAAATCTCAACTAAGGGAAGTATATTAAATAAACATCAAAGTCATCTTGCATCCTTTTTCACTTGGGCGGCTTTTCCTAGCATAAAGCTCTCAACTTCCAGGAACCAAAGTGCCAGGCAAAAATACATTTCTGTGCCCCAGGTTTCTGGTGAGGCAGAAAAGGGGAGTCAGAGGCAGCATCTGCAGTCTCCCAAGGCAGGGCGAGAAGATCGGTTGTCACTGACATACCATTACTGCTGTGCAGTAAACAGCAATTAAAGAGGATTAATTGAAATCGGATCAATAGTACCTGGTTTTGTACTCCTCATTCACAATGTTCTTGGACCGTGTCTAATGTAATTAATTTTACCAAGTTAGGGAACGCATTCTTGACAGTGTAAGAGGCCGGAGGGGAAGACCGTGACTGTACCCCACGCAGGAAAGGATTCTCTTGCTGCTCTCCATTAGCTGTGCAGGTGCCACAGCTTCAACCGCTTCTCCCTCCCACTTCTTGTACACAGTCTTCCTGTTTATGCTGTAATTATTTTCCTTCCAATTTCTTCATGAGAAGCCCTCACAAAACTAATGAAGAGCAGAAAGGAAAACAATCGCTAGACAAAATGTGCTGTAAAATACATAGGCACTTCTATTCCCTTGACCTTTTGAAGTAAGAGAAATCTTAGGTCCTACACATGAAGAAGAGCGGGTAATATACCTTCAGACAGAAGTGCAATTTTTAAGCAAATACTTTCCCTTTACTATGGTAAATTTTAACTCATCCTACCACAAAAGTAATCTTCTCTGTAATTCTGCATTCTCGTGGCAGTCAAGAGTACCTGCCCTCTCATTTCAGGAGTTACATTCCCTATGTTACATAGCCCAAACCGTGACTCCCTGTTGCAACCAAGAGTAAACACAGAAAAAGAATAAAAGGCCTAAGAAAGGACAGTTTAGGTAAACTTCTAGGATTTCCCCTGTCTTGTACTTTCAGGGGTTATTTGGAAATTGGATAAGGACAATATTTTAATTCTGAGTTTCAGTAAAGGAAATCATACTCTTCGTTTGTACGCTTCATGAGATGAAGTGCAAGAGTTAACAGCTCTCTGTAAAAATACATTTAGTATCTGTGGTTAGCCCCTAAGTAGACAATGACACGATTTTCATACACCTTCTTCATAGTTTTCTCAATTTGCTTCAAAAATACTTGTGGAATTCTCCCACATAAAGTGTGAACTGTATCCAGAAACTTGGACTGCAGAGGATAGTACAACGACTGGAAGAGATTGTCTTCAAAGGGAAACTAAGGAGAAGAAAAAAAGAATGATTAGTTTTCGCCAGTTACAAAAAGGCATTTTGGAAGTTTTTGTAAGATAAAACCTTACATAGGTAGGCAAAGACTTGTCCCTCATCTTCCCAGTGTGCCACCAAAGCGTATCAACTTCAAACCCTGGTCTGCGTGAGAGCGCTTGCTTTCAGAACAGTTTGTCTGGGAATATTACCTGAAAGAGCCAGCTTCCCAGGAACTGCACTTCTGGAGTCTGTGTTTAAAGGAGCTGTACTAACACATGGATACTGAACAGAACTGGTATTTTGGAGTGGAGCTGTACACATGCAACAGTCCAAGTGGAAATCTGGACCTGTGTCTGTGTGCAGCTTCTGCCTTTGCTGTGCCCTGAGGCCGTGGGTGCTCAGGGAGGATGAACTTTCATTGAGTATTCTTGGACCAGAGCTGCAGTAGCACCAGAACTCCATTCACAGTTTTTTTCACCTCCAGTATTACAGAAAAGCAATTTATCCGCCTTTTTGATAAGAATTTTACTCTAATATGAAGGATCATTTAAACCACCTCAAATCCACGCATGCAGGCAGACAGGAGAGGCCCAGGCAACCTTGTTATTTTGTGTCTGACAAGTACACATTAAGCACAACCATGCTCAGCCTGATCTGCTGGAAGAGCAGTCTGAGGGACCTGGTTAAAGCAGGAACCCACACTGAAATTTTTATTTGAGGACTGCATCTATCGAGATGGGAGACTTACATCACGTATCACTTCATAGAGTGCCTTGAATGTAGGCTGCTTGTCATCATGGTAGACACCTCTATTGCCATGCAGAATAGAGACACCTTCTTCTTCTGCACCTTTACAGTTGCTTCCGTACATGCAGTGATCAGGCCGGTAGTTCCACTGGCACGGAAACACATAGAGACACTCTGCCAGGGAGATGGGGGGTGGAGAAAAAAGATACATTAAACAAGAGTTACAACAAATTAAACCATGTTTCTCTGAAAGAACTTGGACCATTATCAGAAGATTTCTGCTACTTCTTTTGCAAATATTCCAAACAGTGGCTGGGCGTAGAAACTTCCTTTCTTCAAGGGCTGACTATAGAAATCTCAGCACTGTTAGCCCTGAACTAACACAAAGAGAGGGCAATGCAAAGACTGGGTGCAACATAAACTGAGAGAGCCTTTTAGAAAGCTAAAAGTGACAGAATCAAACCCAAGAGAGGGTCCTCTGCCCTAGTAAGGAGTTTCTGGAGTTACAGAAGCAACTAGGGAAGCACACGCAGCAGTGAGGGTTATGTAAAATCCCAAATCCTTCTGGAGACAGCATGGGAAAGCTTGCAAAGTATATCCAATGTTTGCTGCTGAAGCTTTCACCGAGGCTATGACAATCTGTTATACCAAGATACAGCAGAGCTTAAGAAGCGGTGTTATTTTATCCACAGCCCTTCTAAGAGTTGTCATCCATTAATTTCACAGATCTTGGTTATTTAAAGATGAGCCTAATTTCTCAAAAGGGCTTATAACCTCCTTTCCTTTCCCCTACTGATTTCCTTTCCTTTCCTTTCCTTTCCTTTCCTTTCCTTTCCTTTCCTTTCCTTTCCTTTCCTTTCCTTTCCTTTC
>JAAGNO010021526.1:11588-34326 GCA_033439905.1 Ceryle rudis
GAACATTATAGATGGCTGTATATTAAAGAAAAGTTATGGGAAAAGTGAGAAGAGCTATACCTCTTTGCAAGCCAATTACTGTCATTAAACCAGAATATTTTATTGTATATTGCACAGAATATAATTGGAGGGAAAACATGTTAATGACCTTCAAATATGTGGAAGGTTACAGAGAGGAGGGGAATCTTCTGTTTTTCATTTCAAGCTAGACTGGACAAGAGGCAGTGAACTCTTAACTGCTGTAGAGACATTTTAGATAGGTGTTAGGAAGACCTTTCTAGTGTTCAAAGAACGGATCTAGAGGGATAATTTGACTTGGGTGTGTGATGCTTTTGTTTCTTTTTAATTTGCTTTATCTCCTTTTGCGTAGTTCTGTGAATATATAATGAACAGTTGACCTGAAAACCAGCTATTTCACAAAACCTGCTGTATTTGAAGAGTGTCATGCTAAGACGTCTCTATGTCCCAGTGCAAGCAGACTGAGCAGGAAGATCCTTAACATCAGGTAATATGTAAAAGGGGGAAATGACTGCTGATTAGGACCTTTAAAAAATATACGTTCTGAATGTTTCATTTTACAATTCAGGCTTCTTAATAGTTATTGCAAAGTTCTTGATAGACTCTTATTCTTACTGCCTCTACAGAAGGAAGACAGATGTCTGTGCCAGTTTAACTATACAAAAGTTTGTATGTTTTTTTTTTTTCCCCTCCATAAGCATCTTGGTTCTTACCCCTGGAGTTCTTGTGGTTTGTTTTCATTTTTTCTCCTCCAGCACTGATTCCAATTTCATCCATGTTGGAGCCACAATGTAGCAACTGAAGTGATTGGCCATATCTTAAATATAAAAAAGTATTTTCTTGCAAAGGAGGTCAGACATGATAAAAGGGAAAATTGAACTGTAAATGTTATTTGCTTTAGTAAGAGGAGCACAGTGTGCATTGAGATGGGAAATTGGAGGATCAATGTAAAAGGCAATTTATCAACCCCTAAAAATGAAATCTGAGGTTAGAGGTTGGACATGTAACTCACATTTGAAAGTCTGTTGCAGTGACAAGAGTTACATAAGATGATATATTCTAAGGCTTTTCACTGAAGTGTGAGTTCATTTTTAGATCTTGCCAGATTATTCAGATTTCACTTGGTGTGACAGTCTCTGAACTAAGATTACCTTCGCCTGATCTGTATGACTCAAAAAGACGACATGACAATAGGATCCTAAATTTTGAGAGCCAAGCTAAGTTCTGATTAAATTAGGAGGAGGAATACTTCCCGAAGACCCAAATCTGGAATAATGAGAGTGAAGTGGTTTCGTAGAGGCTGTGAGACCACAGATTTAAGTAGTTAGCAATGTACTTTCTGTGTTACGTTTTAAAAAAGTAAGTTTATATCTAAGTGTAGTGTGGGTATCTAAGTGCATACATCTGAGTTAAGACAAAATGCAAAGCGGGAGAAAGAAAAAAAGAAAAGTAGTTGGTTATGAATCTTTTTCTTGGTAAATAATGTACCAGCTACATCAGGAGAATACACATCTCCAGGGATGTACAATTTCTTTAAACCTAAGCTTAGAAAGTATTGCCTTGAATTGTTTATTTCTGATATTTCTATTTTCTCTTTTATAAGTTTATCATAAGGGAGTGATTCTCTTCTTCAGGATAAGGTTTTGGAAAATATAAACAAACCTAATACACTTGTGTCTTTTCCAGAATGGGATTAAGAATTGGTCATTATGCTCATAGCAAATGTAAATAAATCTAATATCTTTTTTGCTGGCACATCTATCAAAATTTTGGTAAAGGACTTTGTGACTTGGAACTGAGGAGAATACTTGGCTTATATTTATTAGGGATTATTGGATATCAGTCAGCTAGAGTCCCTGAAAAATAAGTCTAAGGGGAGAATGTCTCAGTGAGATGTAGAAGCGGCTCGGCAGAGCTTTGCCTGTGAATGTGATGCCCAGTTGAGAGAAGGCCGCGAGATTGCTGCTCTTCCCTGAGCCTGACGGCAAACCCAACTCCTCTGTTAAAACTGCTGCCTCTGTTCCTTCTCTTGGTTCCTGGCAGCAGGGGTAGGGAGCCGCAGAACTCAAACACAGAGGAAGGCGTGAAGATTGGAGTAGAGCAAGGCATGAGATAAGAATTGGAGCTGGAAGAAAGGGACCGAGCTGAAAAAGGAGACACAAACTAGAAACTGGCTTGGGCAGGCAGAATATTGAGATCAGATACAGAAGTGGAAGGGGAGGGAAGGAGAGAAGAGGACTGGCTTAACCATGTTCAGATCCAAATAGTTTAATGTAACATGACAGAGACATGCCTGTTTTGAGCTGATTCACTGCCATGCACAAGTACTAAGTCAGTTCTGAAAACAGTGTACGTTTTGGGCACTGATTGAGTACTTAAGACCTGGGGCTGTTTCCAGTTTTTCAGACCTGGCAGTTTTTGCTGGCCTGACCACTGGCCATTGTGTTTTATTGAACCGTATAAATATAAATTCAGTTGCATCTCTTTTGTTGTGTGTTCAGTGACCTTCAGCTGTTTTTTTCTTTTTTTTTTTTTTTTTAATTTTGGTTGGTTGGTTTTTGGTTTTGTTTTAGGTGGTGTTTTTGTTTTGGTTTGGTTTTGGTGGTGGGTTTTTTTGTTTGGTTTTGGTTTTGGGTTTTTTTTATTTTTAATTTTTTTTATTGTTGTTGGTTGGTTTGGGTTTTTTAGGGGGTTTTGTTTGTTTGTTTGTTTCCTCCCAGGAAATAATGCAGATGAGTTTTTGGCATTTAGCTTTCATATGTATTTCAGTGGCACTTGAAAAACCAGAGGATCATACATGGTGCAGGGAAATGAGTTGGCAGACTCTCAAGGTAATTAGGCAGCAATGCAGAGACCAGCTTTTCCTTCTCAACTGTTGACTGGTATGGATCTGAGAAAGGGGCCTGTTATCTTTCCAATTTATCAAAGAAGCTTTGGCAAAGTAATTATTATCAGACAGACATTGGCTGTTGCTCATACCATAGCAGGTGTAGGGCAGATGATAAGATTAAACGAGCTACAGAACTTGGCTTCATTCTAGGCTTAGTTTTGCTCCCAAAAGAACAAATTGGTCCCACAAGATCCCCTACAATTCAGCAAGAGTTTTGCCATTGCCATGGAAAGAAGACATGGACCTTTTATTCAAAGTGGGCTCAGGACAAGACATGGAGTACTATTGTCTGTTGTTGACATTCCTGCTGAGTGGACCCACGTTCACACCTATGGAGGAGGATTGGGAATCAAACTTCTTTCTGTGGGAGATGAAGTTGTTGAGATTCAATTTTGGAAGTTTGCCTTGTCAGTATCACCCACATTCCAATGCTTAGATGCTAGCTTTTCTTTTTTGTTATATGATCCAATTTGCTTTTGTTATGGTGAAATTAACACTTAGCAGCCCAGGACCTCACTGTATTTGTCTTGTACCTAACAACAGCCCAACCTCTGTCTTGCAGTTTATGCCACAAGTTGTTGCTGACTGCTACAATTTTAGATGTCTGAATGCTGTTGGGTTACAGGATCTCCCTCCCTGTTGCCTTTTTAAGCTGAGTTTGACTTTTAAATTGTACTGATAAAAGTAGAAAGAGCATAAGTCTTACAGCAGTTGAGTACATGCTTGAGTTCAGTTCTATGGAGTTCTAACTGCACTGTGTTGTTGGCAGATCTTTACACTTAGGTTTGATGTGGCAGTAGGATGAACTACTTACATTTAACATTACAATTTCTTTCATTCCTAAAAAGCTTTTGATAAGTAGCTTAAATACACTGCCAGCATCTTATGCATTAGGTTTATTTGTAGTAAAAAAAAATGCTGTTTAATGTGATAAGTTTAAAATCTTCAGATTCAGGCTGTATTTTGAGAACTTTTCTACTCTATTACACCTCTGACAGAGAATAGTTGACATCTGCCATACTGTTCTGTAGGACCGTGTATCTAAACCTTGTCTGAGTGCTGATTTCAATCTTTATACATAGGAAAAGCACCTTGCCACCATTTTTTTGCCCTTCTAGTACTCACAATTATTAGTATTTCTCAAACAATGAATTACTGCTTGTGTTTCTCAAAGTTCAGGAAAATAAAATCAGGAAAATTGAGTCCCAAATGATTTTCATACTGCTTAAGACAGTTTTAACATCATTCAAGTATCAATTTAGCATTCTTGGTGGAAATAAGAGCTTTGTAATCTGTCCAGCTCAGCCCACAAGGAAAATTTGAGCTGGTCTTGGTGTAGCATGATTTCTTCTAGGTAATATATAAAAGATCATACGA
The DNA here is from genome assembly GCA_033439905.1 of Ceryle rudis. Lineage (NCBI taxonomy): Eukaryota > Metazoa > Chordata > Aves > Coraciiformes > Cerylidae > Ceryle > Ceryle rudis. Next base: position 15,874 of record JAAGNO010021526.1, read on the forward strand.
AGATCTGAGAGTGTGCTGATTTATATACCATGTGTACAGTTTCAGACTGAACTGGGACTGTGACTTGAGCCATAGAGATGGTTCCAGAAGTAAAGAGCTGTCCCTTTTCTGGGGTCAGCTGAGTAGAGCTGGGATGGCAGCTGAATTGTCAGGCTTTCTGAGCCACGTGTGTACATTCATACAGGAATGCGCAGATGTGGCATCACTGGTGTATGGGTGCTTTTCCAGTCAGCACTAAGAGCTGGAGTCAAATGTGTATTTTGTCAGTGAGATCCTTAAACAGGCATTGTGTGATGAATTAATTCAGGGAAGTCCTGAGGCCTGTGCTCCGCTGGAGGCCAGTGGATCACTGTTGTTGCTTGTAGTCTGTGCATGGATGATGTCGCTGAGAGTACAGATGAGACAGATACGGATGAATAACTCCAATGTACAAGATCTTGCTGTTTCCCCTCTAAAATAATTTAAGTCATTCCATTTGAAGAATCTCTGAATGATGTCACAGGGAGCATAAAGTCTGTTGCGTGTAACCCAGCTTGCTGCTCTTTTTTATTCTTTCCATAAAATGAATAAACTATACCCATAAGTTTCCTTTAACATTATAATTTCTTTTCATCCTAAAAAGCTTTTGTTAAGTAGCTTAAATACAAAAGCACTGTGGAGTTAGGGTGGGTTTTTTATCTTTGTATTTTTTTTAACAGAAGCCTCTATCCCAAGGGAAAGAATTTCTAAACCCTGATAATCTCACTTTATCCCTATGTTTAATTAATTTTTATTTCAGTTGCTCAATTTCAGGGAATCTGAAGTGTTTTTCAGGAAGAAATAGAAAATGGGAGCATTGTGAATTCTGTTTCAAAAGAAAAAAAAGAAAAGTAATGAAAACAAGCCTCATAGGAGAGCCCTGAACAAAATTTTTTTGTTCAAGTTTCTAGTAATGAAAACTATTCAGCTTGCTTGTGTTTTTTTTTTTTTTTTTTTTTTTTTTTTCCCCTGATGGACAGATATTTTGAATTCTTTGCAGGACTCATAGAGCAAGTTAGCACAGAGTCCATGCACTTGGGCTACAGCAAATTGGAACCTGAGTTTTATCATTAATGAATGTCATTATTTGCTGCATTTGCCAGGGAACCGGAGGAGCAGAGGGCAAAATTGAACTAGCAAACCCCCGCTTCTTTGCATACAAATGCTTAACCTGGCCCTAGATGTTTTTTCTGTGGATCATAATTTCTAAATAGTAAGAAATGACAGTAGTAAATATTTCTGGGTGGCTGAAATAGCCATCATCTGACTGCTGTTGGACTCGGAGGAATAGGGAAGAGGCTCAGTCTCACCCTAGATCAGCTCTGGTGTTTGAGAGGCAAAGTGGAAGCCCTAGAGAAAGAGTACGAGCAAAACAGAAGATGACTTTCTACCTTCTGACTGGTCTGCTCTATGCAAAGCCTGAAAGAGATTAATTTTTTTGCTGTCTTTTTTTCCTCTCAACTGTTTAGCTTTCAGTCCCATAATATGCATTGACTTCGCAGGCATGAGCAACACTGTGCTGGACTGAACATTACTTGCCATCTGAGCAGGGAGCAGGGACCATTCACCTCATTAAGAGTAAATTGAATTTGTCCCTATGCCATATCCAGCTTGTTATGAGAACAAGTGTCTTAGATTATTTTTCTATGTTGAACACATATAAAAATAGAAAATCCCCAGTTATAATTTGTTTTTGAGCAATGGGAACATGACAACCCTTCATTTATCTTGACTGTTTCTGTGCTGCTATATGGTCTGGTAACCTACGGAGAGTTCCACATCAGAGCAATCCAAGGAAAAAGGCTGTGTTAAACATTTAAGACATTTAAGAATGCAGCTTTTACTGTCATTTTGAAGAGTTTCTGAAAAGAACATGATAAAACCATTGAACAAACACTACTCAATACTTATTCTGATATCAGAAAAATATACCAAAGATCGATGATTCTTCCTGTGTTTTGTATGTTAGAGTATCTGAAAGTAAAGCATAGTGCTCAGAAGAAATAACTGACTAGCTGAGCAACTAATTTGGAACAAAACTACCTGCAAAAGTGTTAATTTTACATTATTTATTTGAAAGTACGGCTAAATGCCTTACAGGGTAATGTAGTTTAGACATGCATGTAGCTACTGCCTACCTTCAATAACTTGCTTGCACACGCTCTAGATCTTACCATACCCAGCCTGGTGGGAATTCAGTTTTGTGGGGCAATGATTAATCAAATCTTAAGTAGAAGCTGTTCTGAAAATGTGCTGTTTCTTTACAGAGGCTCTTTCTCCCTGTACCTTTGCAACTGACAGGAATTTGATCCAGACTTGAATGGGGCAAAGGATGGTCTAATGATGGACAGCTCTGGTCTTTTGAACAGTCTTGTATCCCTTTTTGAAGTACTTCAGGGACGCCAGGCAGGTTTATCATCCTTGCAGAACCACGTCAAAATTTTTGGTAGGAAAAGCACAGACACCTGCTGGGAATACCCTCGATGACCCCGGATTTCATAACCAGAGCTGTGAATTTCTTTAACTAGTCTGAGGTGCCCTGACGGGAGGAATACAAGCAGGAGTCAGGGAAGAAACCTGCAGCTTTCCTACACTCTGCGCAGGACTACTCTCATTGTTTAGGATTCCCTGTTTCCTTTCTGGCTCTTGCTATTCTCTCTCTGCTTCTTGATTACATCTTCCTTTTCTATAGGGAAGCTGTGGGCCACAATGTGAAGTGATTAATGCAGTCTGAGTAGAGTGGTTTATTTCACTGACTACACTGGAAACTCCAGGTCGGAGAGTTTGTTCTTGTGGCAGTGATTGCAAGAGCTGGAGTTGTTTGAAAGAGGATGAGGCAGGTTACACAGACATGAGCTTAACTTTCCCAGAAGAAAGCCCCAAATTAAACCTTCAATCCAACCCCCTTTGAGTCCTTAGTTTATAACATCTTTGTGTTAGCAGGAAACGTGTCAAGTGTGCGCTCTGGAAGTGGCGTGTGCTGTCAGTGTACGTACAGCATCATTCTTGTGTGGAAAGGATGGAACAAACAGGCCAATGTAACGTTGGCGTGGGTAGAACAGCGTCGTTAAGGACTGCAGAAAATGGCCTGTGAATTATAGCACAGAGAAAGGTGCTCTGGGCAGAATGATGAACTATGGATGAGCCATATCCAGATGGGACCCAGCAATCCATCAGTAAGACATGTTTCCTAATCCCTAATGCTGGGTGTCCTGGCACGAAGCAGTGAATAAAGTGAGAGACGAGGGTATGTGAAGGCAACACTTTGAAAAGGATACTGGATGTGTATGCAGTTAATGACACCTCTGAATGATGGGGTGATGACAAACTCCGTCACTATCGCAAAGGAGACCAGAGGGTTCATCCTGGGCAGATAAAATAAATTAAATAGTCATAGAATCATAGAATGGTTTGGCTTGGAAAGGACCTTAAAGATCATGTCATTCCAACCCCCCTGCAATGGGCAGGGACACCTCCCACTAAACCAGGTTGCTCAGAGCCCCATCCAGCCTGGCCTTGAACTCTTCCAGGGATGGAGCATCCACAGCTTCCATATCCAGTGTCTCACCACCCTTGTACACAGCTCCTTAGATCTACTTAGCCAACAGCCTCGGGCAATTAAATGAGCCAGAAATTGAGCTCTCCACAAGCACTTAAATAGCAACTGTTCACATGCATGCACAAGCAATTATCTGGTGTTGAAAACACCAAATTTCTTTCTTAAAGAAAATTGAAAATAAAATCTGTTGGGTAGGGAATAAAACTGTATTTCAGTTTCCTGGTCAGTCAGGAACTTTGCTAAACACAGCTCCAAGGTCCAGGAAAAAAGTCAAGTTTAAAAAAGAGAATAAAAACCCAAGAAATTTCAGGTTTCTGTGTATTTTATTAAGTTGTGGCACAGTGGAAGTTTCAGAAAGTTTGGTTCCTGTCTGTACTGAAAGGTTTTTAAGTCTGGTTCTTGTGAAGGGTGGACTAATCTTTCAACAAAGAACAGTCTTTTTTTTTTTTTTTTCTTATTATGTTTAATTTTTTTTACTATTTTTAAAATTGCGTTCTGTTTGTGCAAGCTGGGTAAATAATGTTGGCATCAGGCGAGAAAACGCAGTGCTATAGAACGATGAAATCCTTCCCTGATTGGTACTAGAGCAGCCAGGGACTGCCTGTGTGTGCTTGGTGCTGTTCTCTGGCTGCTGTTGAGTGTGGACCCGGACTCTGGACTGTGGGACCTGCAGCCCCCAGTGCCCTGCATCATGGGTGAGGGAAAGGCAACTTGTACCTTCGCTGCGGGAAGCAGCTCTTCCTCCGGGATGGAGGGAAGTGGCAAGGACTTTGTGGAATCCCAGCAAGAGGCTGAGAAATTCAGGAAATGTCGTAAGGTTATAGTACAAAGTGAGATTTCTGAAGTTTGTTTAAAATTCTCTGCTTTCTATGTGGCTCCTTTATTCTCACTTTTTTTTTTTTCTCCCCTTAATTGTGTTAACAGATGGTACAAAGGTATCTAAATAAATTCAAACGTGTAACGTCCTGGATCCATGTGCAGTGTTGGCATTAACTCCCTTTCAGGAGTACCCAGTTGTAACTGTTACTGTGAGTTTGTGGGTAGTGTAGCGTGTTCCAATCAGGGGTGTGCACATACCATCCTCTCCTTTGGATTTCACTTTTGGTTCTCATCTTGCTGCTTATTTCTTCATCTAAAACAAGATGACTATGAACAGAAAGTGCAGATTTACTTTTTCTAGAGAGAGAAGATGTTAGAGCTCCCACCCACCCCAATTTATTAATGTTTTCTAAAGTGGTTCAGTAAGAATTCCATGTATTAAAAGCAAAATATCTTGTAAGCTGATTTTTTAAAGAATAAGAAATAGATTTTGTATTATGATCTATAGCGTTATAGACTTTGGACTCGTACATAAAACGGCAGGTTCTTACTGTGTTTTAAACTTTAACTGTACTGGAGCCTTTCTCTGTAGTGCTATTGATTTTTGCAGTGTCACCAAAGCACTGTAGAGAGTTCTGGCATGTGTGTTAAATAACCTTTTATTCTTAGGGAATTTTAATTCAGTGGCAACATTTTTAATAGGTTGCAATTAAAAGTCAATCAACAGTATTCTGTGTGCACAGTGCTGACTTACATTTATGAAAGTAAATAAATCCATGGCGCATTTTTCTTTGTTACCCTGTGAGCATCCTCAGTTGGAATAGCTGCTTTGACTTGCCAACCACAGAATCAATAAATATGTTTAATGTGTATTTCAGAATGTGCAAAACAGCAGAAAGCTTGCTATTAAACTTCTTGTTTTCACAGCTACCATCTTCAAGAAGCTGCTGATGTTTATTGAGATTTTTCTGTTCCTGAAAGATGCTGGTTTTATAAAGATAGGTATCCTGGGGAAGACACAGGTGATTTGTGTGTGCATTGAATCGCTCTGAACAGCAGTAAGGAAAGGTGTTTTAAATAAGAATGAAAATAATGGAAGATAATCGTGGATGATACATCAGTTACTTACCTTATCTTGTCCACTTCTTTTCCATGATAAAAACTCTTTCTGAGGGGGGAATTTAACAGGTATTTCCCATGGAATTTGTTGATAAGCTGTCAAAACCAAATTACCGATGACAGGCAGTTTATTCTGATTTGTTTCTTCAGTCAACCATCCTGAAAAAAATATTTCATGCAGTTGACAGACCAGATTTCTTTTTTATTAAAAAAAAAAAAAAAATCAAGTTCTTATGTTGAAAATTTAAGAAGAAATGACAGCAACAAAAAGATTGAAAAGTAAAATTGATGTTTGACTTATACTCCAACAATTCAAATTCTTGAAAAGGAATATTAAAATTATTTGAAGTGTCATTTTTTTTCCACATTGATGGCAGGTTTTCTGTAATCGGGTTTTTATCTTAATATTTGTAACGATCCAGCATTTGTGGGTTAGTAAGGTTGTGGGATGACAAAGGTATTTTACATTCATTTTCCATGTGGACTGCCGTTGTGCTTCTCGGTGTTAAAAGGAAGTTAGTAATTTATGGTTAACAAGATAAAATGATTAGAAATGTGTATGGCTTTTTTAGCTGAATAAAGATGTAGGCGCCTGAGAAATTCTGAAGGAAGTCAAAAGTGCCGAGCTCTAGATTGAGTGATTAGTAACATATGTCTGTGAGGGCTTAAATATGCTCCTCAAGAATCATCAGGCAGCAGGAGGATTGTTGCTAAATTCTTCTGTACCTGAAGGAAGTAGAATAGATGATGCTCATTAAAATGAGAGGGAATAGCTCAAGTGTTATTAAACAATGAGTCTGAGGAATGTTTTCCCCTGTTATACGGCCTTGAAGGGATTCCTTCTACACACAGCTATGACTGCTGGAAGACAACCTGATATAGGGGTGATTATGCTTTAATAGTTTTACTTTTTGATGCTAATTTAAATAGAACTGCAGCTGACTTTCTAATTTTGGTGATTTCTAATCACTGGTGGTCTCCCCTCACTCGTACACCCTGCCACCACCACATCATGTTTCAAGATGAAAATTTGAGCGACATTTGCAGCCAGTATGTTTCCATTCAGTGACCTTAAAACAATTTAAAGCAGCAGTTTCTGCCGTTACAGCAGGTAGTGTGCTCTGTTCTTGCGGAGGAACATCGCATCCATTGAGCACAGTGCTATAAAAACCAGCGCACAGCTACGCTCAGGATAATATAGAGAATTCTCCCACGTTATCCCTTTTATTTTCCTGCTACAAAAAATTAAGGGCAAGCCTTAAATCTAACTGAACTGTAATCTAAAAGCTGAGCAACTGTCACTCTTATTTTGGCCGGCTTCCCTGTAGAATTTCTAAGACGCAAGGCAAACCAAAGGGCCACCATGTGTGAAGTATACAGAGTTTGAGGGCTCCCTTTATTCCTGCTACAGTTACTGGAGTCAAAAAGCACCCTGATTCCCTTCAACTGCCTTCACTGTAGTGCTATTTTTGAACTGCCATGCATATGCATGGTGTGCTGCACAGAAAGGTCAACAGAGCTTCAGGAGCTGTATGGTAAAAGGAGAATTAATACTCCTACAAGGGAAAAAGTGCTACTTTTAAATTATTTTTTTAGTTCCAGCAGCTACTTTTTTTTTTTTTTTTTTCCTCTTTTCTATTCTCTGTTTTCCTCGTCCGGGAGGAGTGCTCCTTTGTGTTATGATCAAAGGGAGAAAGAGGATGTCTGATAATACAAGGACTTTCAGAGTGTGCCAAGATTAGCAAAGAAAAAGAGGGAAAGGAAGGAAAAAGTGAGTTTCAAAAGTATTGTCTTTTCAAGAAACACGGTTTAGTTCAAGAAAACATTGGTGTGCGTTTGAATTGAGAAGCACTGTTGTGCTTTTATGCCATGGGAAGGTGTAATTGCTCTTTAACAGGCATCTATTTTTTTATAAACTCCAGTGTTTGTCAAAATACTTGCCCCTGGTTTCCATTGCTTTGACTATGGCATAAACTAGAGAAAAAACCTCTCTGTGTGTGTATGTAAATCCCTGGGAAATAACAACTGATTAAAGATGGCAAATCTTATCCTTGAGAGTAGGAGGTGTTAATGAGACACAGAAGTGATTTTGTTCCTCTCTAGCAATGAAGGATTCATCTCAGCAGAGGATGCTCAAATGTTTAGATTTATACCATCTGCCTTGGGAACTGGGACTTACCACTGGCACTGCCAGGATGGCTGCACCTGACAGATTTTAGCCAGTTTTCAGTAATACAAACAGGATACAGAGCTGGACTTTGCAACTCACGCTTATCTTAGTAAGAAAAAATAGTAAAATCCTTGAGTGTTTTCTAGCAGTGCAAAGAGACAGCAGGTCAATCCTGAGCTCTAGATGAATTTAGACTCATGGCAAAGATTTTCTTTTTTTTTTTTCCTACTTCTTACAAAAAGTTTATTTCTCAACATCTTATCTTTGAAAAGAGTAAGAAATTTGGACTCAGAATATTTTCTTTTTGTTGTTGTAATCTTTTTATGGAGATAAAAGTATTCCTTTTTGACATGGAGGGCAACATTAGGGATTTTAGACTTTCCTTTTAACTCTCTTTTATCAAAAATATTGATTGCCTTGCTCTATTTTTTTTCCTCTCCTGTATAGCAGAGCTTGCAAATGCTTAAGTCTGTTGGAGAAACAGCAGTATGTGAAGAGGAGAAAGGTGGATGAAAATTTGTTAAATGTTCACTGATTTATTTATTAATTTTTATTTCTTGGGTGAAAACAAAGCCTGTTGCATGGGTCGCTTTCCTAACAGTCTCTTCTTCAGAGTTCCTACAAGTTGTATTAATTAGGGTCCACATGATGTTCTCAAACTCTGTTATTTTTTTGATGACATCTAAGGAGGGGTATTTCCAAATAAGTACAGTCAAGCTTTTACTTGATTCTATAGCCTAAGACAGTTCCTCCCTTCATCCACAGCAATTACAGCTGTTGGATATGAAACCATCTAATTTAGGTTAAGCTGATCATGTATTTTAAGTGAGATTCAAAATAGAAAAATTAATATATATATACATGTTAACAGTCTTGATTCCAAGTCTTTTGCTTTCTCTCTTCTTGGGATCCAGATTCCTTGCAGTGCGTGAGGTCTACAGTCACATCTGTATGACCAGGGGCAATGAGGAAGGGGCTGTTCAGAGGGTGAATTGTATCACCTTGCCTGGCAGTGATCTCACAACAGGGTTAGTTTTGTTATGCTCCAATCTAGTGACCTCTGCTCACTCCTCAGTGACATGCCCAACCTGTTGTTTTTCTGCTGTACCAAAGAAATGTGGAAGTATTTGAGCTTTTTTTTTTGTATTTTAAAGCTGCTCAGATTTCTCCCTCTAAGGTGTATTTGAATGAAGCAGCTTGATTAGCAGGTTGCCATGCAAAGTGCTATGGTGGAACTTGATGGTGGGAAATCTGCATGGAGAGAAATGCTGAAGTTCCTCAGAAGTTCCTCAGAAATTAACAGCATCCCTGCCTTTGCTTTGGTTCTCCCTGCAAGCGGGGAAATCATAGCATCCATCTGGGAAGTTTTGAAAAGCCTGTTTACACTGGCAAAACCCACATTCCCTGAGTAACCTCCTCCTCTTTGGCCTTTGTCCCTGTCCTTGTTACTCTATGTTCTCTCACATTAAATTACATGAACTGCTTGTTGGAACTGGGAGACTGAAACTGGCTGGCACTTCACTGCCTGTCTGTATTTATGGGATATTTTTGGCCTGCAGGAACTCTTTCAGGGCAGTACGGCGCAGATCTCAAGAGTTCACTATTGTATTGCCTGTTGAGACACGTTGAATTTGCATCTAGATCAAGAGCTATTGAATGGACTGTGAGGCTGCTCAGACTGCAAACAGTAATGAACGATATGCAGCACACCGTGGGAATTTCTATTTTAAAACATGACCAATATATGCAGAGCACAGGTCTAAAATATATACCAAAAGTGGTATTTTTCAAATCCATATATTGAGTCTTAAGTACATGACCCAATTTCCTCTGTGTGTACTGTGCACAGTCTGTGTTTTTGAATTGGACATTCATTTAAACTAGAAATATGAGCTGGACCGTAATATTTTAAAATTATTTTTTTATACCATAAGAAAGAGAAGGAAAAAACCCCAAACTTTTCTTCCTTTGTATACCCATCATCCCCCAGAATTAAGCATATGAAAATTTACCTGATTAGAAAGAATAGACATCCAAATTAAGAGTTAAGGTTTTTTTATTGTGTTTCAGGATGCAATAAAATGTCATGTTCCTAGCTGAGGTGTTCAGGGTCATTTCCCTAATTCAGAAAAGCATGGTATCTAATTAAATATGTCACTTAATGTGCTGTAGTTGTCACTTCTTGCCACGGAGGGGCCAAAGAGTGGGACATAATGTAGTTGAGTTGTCACCCCTCAGATTTAACTGAACAGCTCTAACTTGAGACATAAAGGATATTTGTGGGTGGTACATGCTGTTGCTCTTAGTTATCTCTATATAAATTAGTATGGTAGCAAAATCATTAAGAAAAAGGTATTTCTGAGATAGTGCCTTTTGGTAAATCATGAAAAACAGCATAGCATTGTTACTGATGCAATGTCAATCATTCTTTAGGTTCAAGGACTTTGATATAAGAATAGTTAAAAAATCAAGATAGGCTGAAAGGGAGCATGTAGGTGCTGGGAATGCAGGCAATCAGTCATCACATCACCTGCCTTAAGCCTTCAAGGTAGCTGGCTTGTCTCTCTGGGATTTCCCCTGTAGAAGTGAGATGAAATTAGGTGTCTCCAGAAGAAGTCCACGTGTCTAAAATAGGCTATTTCTCAGAAAAAACTTCTCAAACAACCCAGTTGCTCTCCATCCTTTGTAAAGAAGTTTGTGGAGACCAGCTGGCAAGCTAAGTTAGGTGCCTGTAGTTAGATAGAATGAGTCTTCTTAAAACTATACTGATGCAACTCTGCAAATATGAATGAGGTGTCATTGAGGATGCCCAGCAGACTAACAAGATGTGAAACAGGCCACATTCAAAGTTTCTCTTTTGGATGTGTGTCAAAGATCAGGCAGATGTTGTGCGAAAGACTGCTTTGAGGGCCTGGAAATCTGATATGGTATTAGTCTGTCATAAGAGCAGAATGATGGGCTCTAGCTAAATTTTATGTTCTGCTTTTAAAATGTGAAATTCCCATGAATACACCATTGCTTTAATTCTTTAAACTTAAAGTATTTCTTCTTGGAGATGGTAGTACTTAGAAAATTAATTCTTCTTTAACATGTTTGAAGAGTTCTATTGGGATGACAGGTAGCACTTAGTTTGGGAATGATTTTATTATTTTCTTTCTTTTAGTGCAAGGAAGAAGAAACAGAAATACACTCAGATTCTAAAGCAACTGAAACCAAATGTTATCAAAGCTGAAGATCAACAGACAAAACAAAACCTGTTTAGTAGAAGAACCCCCAAATCTGTCAATAATATTAATAATAAAAAAAAATACCCTTCCTGTTGATGTTAAGCCAATGGTTCGGCTAGTATTTTGTAAGCGCTGATGCAGTGAGGTTGGGTTGCTTTTTGAGAAGTGACTATTCTGATCCAGTGGTAAGAAGTGGCAGATATATGTAGGATATGTCTTTTTCATGAAGAATAACATGTTGGGTTTTTTTAAATTGCACCACTAGTGTAGATGTAAAGAGAGGAGGGAAACCCCCCTTGGCATGCTGTAAACTCAAAAACACCGTCGATGTGATAAGCTGCAGCAATTTTGCTGTTTGTTTTCATTAAATGCACTTTATTACATTTTTCGTGCTTCAGAGATATCTAAACCACAACATATTTATAGATTCAGTCTTCTAATTGACTTTTTTTTTCTCTCAAGAAGTCTTCATTAAAGGGAAATGATTTTGCACTCGATACCTTATGATTTGTTATAATGCAAATAACATTTAGCACATCTTGTAGGCTGTCTGAAGAATTCCCACAAGCTTCCTAGCAAATGTCATCCTACTTCTGAATTGAGTGAAGCGCTGCCTTCCTTTTGCTCTCCTGCAATTTGTCACGCTTCATACTTGGCTAAATCTGCCAATTTTCATTGTCCTTGCTGACAACAGCTGTCAATGTGCCATTTATGTTTTCAACTTATGTCTTATGTATACTCCTGGTGGCAGCATCCTCTAAGTTACAGGGTTGATACGCAACCTGAGCAACTTCAAGATTTAGATCTGTGTGGCTTCCATGTGGTATCATGCTCAGAAATATCACCACAAAATCCCTTAATTGCCCTAGAAAGGGAGAACACAGCTGGATGTAACAAAGTGACCAAAGGGTCCAGTGAAGTCGTTGTCCTCTACACTGCATTGAAGAACTTCTATAGACAGCGTGAAGAGCTGGGAATCTCCAACATAAATATTGTGGACAATTTCCACTTTTGAGAACAGAGCTGGAGATATTTTTTAGTCTGCCATGAGAGAAGTTCTGTTCCTTTATAGTTGAGCCATCAGCTGGGAAGGTTATTTTGTAGCTTTTAAAAAATTATGATTATTTTTTAAATTTGGGGGAAATGAAGGAATTCAGTCTGAACTGAAACCTCTCATTGAATTTGCATCTACCATAGATACAAATATGTTGAAATTCATTCACCATTTATCCAAACTCACAGCTGCTGTTGTAAAGAGTTGGGTAAGTTACTACCATCTTGTTAGGTGGGCTAATTCCAAAGAGCCTTTTGGTTTCTCAAAGCTATCTCATTCAGAATTTTCCTTTGAAATAAATCAAAAGTTTCATAATTCTGGTCATTAATTTTATCAAACAGAAAAATATTTGACTTTAATTAGCAGAAGTAGTTCCAGTTTGAGGCATGTTTCAAGCAATCATTGTTTTTATTATTACTGTTTAATGTCATTTAATGAATTTTATACTATTCACTTAAATTTTTCAATTTTCCAATTCTAAGTAAAAGGGATGAGTTCAGAAGACACTGAAAAATTATTTTGGCATATTTTAAAATGTAAAGCTTTCTAAACATCATGATATTGAACACTGCAAATAAGAAAGGATAGGATCATAAAATCTACTGAAGTAAAAAGAGGATAGATACAGTGAGGATTAATTTCTACTAATGCTTATTTGAACCAGTTTAAAAATAACTGCTCTTTTGCCCTGCCTAAACTTGAATATTCAGCTTCAAGGAGGATGATATAATGGTTCAAGTGCTGCACTGGATATTCGGGATGCTCTTAGCTCATGCAGCAAAACCAGCAGGGTCTGTGAACTCATCTACCTGACAGCTGTTAAGGAGCTGGTGAGGGTTCAGTGACAGCTGGAAATGTTTGCTGGCAATAGTTCTTCTGGCACAGATGTTTTGGGTCTTCTCTGCTAAGAAAACAGTGCTGAGCTCTTAGTTCTACAGAGAGTCATTAATAGTCTGTGATCTCTTCAACCTGTACGTCCTTGGGTGTTCTTAAGGAAGAGGAAGAAAAGGAGGAGAATGAGTCTTAACATGGTTTACTCGTTTTTTGACTCTGGATGTTTCAGTTCTCCAGACTTAATTGTGATGACTCCTTAGATTCTTTGCACCGTTATGATGGCACTATGCTCTAAACTTTCATTTAGGGATTAAAATAAAGCAATAAGGTGATTGTGGTCTGAACCAGTAAGCCCCTCATCAGTGAGACTGGGTGCCTGGAGGTAGCAGCCGTGGAGCTATCAGCTCAGCCTGCTGGTGAGCTTGCTGCTGAGTGCTTTTCTTGGGTGAAGAGTTGATAGTGCTGTTGGGCTCAGGTTGCTCTGGGCTGCAGGTGCAATTCCACCCTTAGGCAATCTAGTTTGTCATTCTACTTTCTTCTTTACTAAAAGGTATTTGGAGGACTGTCTTGTTGCCAGAGTAGTGGTGGAGGGTGGGGAATGCTCTGCAGAAGTGGTCAAGCATGGTGCAAGGAGTCTGTGGCTCCTGGGAATGGCTGGCCCTAGTAAGTGGTACTGGGCTGTATTAATAGATTACAATTTTGCATGGAGTAAGGGAGGTAATTTTACTCAGATGGGTTGGTACAGAAGCCTGTAACTTTTTAAAGTTCTTAGGATGGAAGTTTCCTGCTAAGTTTTGGTACAGTCTCTAACTCAGCAATGCTGTTATTATTACTTTATAATAAGTTTAACAGTGGGTCTTACTTTGATTAGGTGGTAGCAACAGATCTACAATAACCATCTCTCTACTAATACTTTTTGCAGTGCTTTCTGGCTGTGGTGTCTATGTGAATACCCAAGAGCACTCCCTTCCATGTCCATATAGACATGGCTGCATTTCAGCAGCTGCTACCTGACAACTATTAACTGATTACCCAGATCATGGAATCATAGAATAATTCTGGTTGGAAAAGACCTTTAAGATCATCAAGTCCAACCATTAACCCTGCACTGCAAATCACACCACTAAACCATGTACCCCAGCACCTCATCTATATGGCTTTGAAACCCCTCCAGTGATAGGGACTCCACACCACCTCCTTGGGGAGCCTGGTCCAGGCTTCACACAAAAAGTTCTCTGAGATCTGCTGCCTCATTGCTTCTTTACTTTGCTTTCAGGCAGGTTTTGAGCTCTGATCTTGAAACCCGTTGTAAGACAGCAAAATTCAGCAGTACTCAGGTTCTTACATCCAAGCTGCATCCCTGTGTTGCAGTAGCTGCATCTGAAAGTGCTGGTGATTGGAGAGGTGCACCTGGTAGTAAATTGAACTGGTTTAGAGCTGTTTGGGTAAGAGCAGAACCACACCATCACTGGAAAAGGTCTTTAATTATTTTTTTTCTCCCCTGTTCACCAATGCAGCCATGAAAGCAGTGTGCTTTATCTGTAAGCAGTGTGTTTTATCTGAAGCAATGTAGTTTATCTGTAAGCAGTGTCTGTTATCTGCAGGTGATGTGGTTTTCTCTCACCTCAGAAAAATATCATTAGCTCATGCTACAGCAGCTTGCCCTTTTGTTTTTTGATGCTCCCAGTTTATCAGCCAAAAATGAGGATTATGATGTGTAGTCTAGTGGATAACAAGAAGGCCAAACACAAAGTTACTCAAAATCCCACTGTGTCCTATGTAGCCTTCCCTCACTGCTGTTAAAGGAGAGGTGATACCTTCCTTGTCTCAGGGGCTGAGGTAATAGGGGCCTGTCACCTGAAGGTCTGTGTCCTGCTGTGCATTCCAGAGTGCACTAACCTCTGTATTTAGCTCTTCTTTCATATGCATTTAAGAAAGAGCTTTGCACAGATGGGTAAGAGTTTTTATCAACATTTCTTGGTGATTTAGTGTAGTTACATCAGGAGGAGTAATTATTTCTATCAGCAAGATTGTGACAGCCACCACATATTTTTTTTTTCCCTTTTGTTTGATTCTTACAGCAATACAAAGAATAGTTTGGAAATATAATTGCATTCTCTAGAAGAAATTTAACCAGACTGGCTATGAAAAGGAATCCCATTAGAGTGCTGGGACTAGAGCCACCTATAAAAGAAAATGAGCAGAAAGAAAGTCACAGCTTGAGCCGTTGTCATTTGTCAAGAAAAGGGAATCTGTACTGAGCCACCAACAACCGGCCACCCAGGAGAAAAGTCACTTTGACGGTGATGGCTCATAGCTGCCAGTGTTGGAAAACTCACAGGGTAGTTCTCTAACAGCAACAATTACTTCATTACCCAGCACGTGGTGTGTAGCTGCGCTGCATGGCTGCATTTGTCTAACAGATGTTTTCTGGTATGGGGTTGGGTTAACCAGTTGTGCAGACCACTAATACAGTCAAACACTCATTTAAGACCTTGAAGAACCAGCATAACCTTTCCTAAACTGAAGCATTAGACCTGTAAAACATTCATGCTTTGCTGCCAAGCAATAAACCTGGCTGCTTGTGAAGAATGGCAAATGACATACTGATGCAGTCATAATGTTCTCAAGGAAATCTTTGTAAAAGGTTCAAGTGGCTTTGTTTAATTAATGTGTTAATTCATGACACTAATCTTTTAATGCCTCATCCTTTCTCAGCATTGTGCTCACTGAATCGCATTTATATGTATTGCACTTTCAGATATTTATAATTTTCCTTTTTTGGCTTTGTATATGTGCAATCTGTAGTAACATATAATAACTGCTTGCAGAAAGTATGAGTAATATTTTATATTTCTATATCTAGTAATAGTAGACTGCTCTAAATTTTTTTTTGTTAGCTGAATCACATAAAAGTCTTGTGAGAAATCCTAATTAGAGTTTTACTGGATTGAGACACACACAAGTTCACTTTTGAATCCTTTTCTTCACACACACTTTAAAAACTTAAAACTTTTATATTGTCTAACCCTCATTGACTCAACAATTCATGCCAGCATCCTTCTCACCTCTGCATTGTGAAGAAATCTTATTCATATAAAGTGTTGGTGGTTTGGTTTTTGTTTTTTTTTTTTAAATGAGACAAGTGTAGCAATATGAGATAGAAAAAATGTGTGTGTGTTCATATTCCAGTATTGCTGCAGAGCAAAAATACTAGTCCAAGACAGCTCAGAAATAAGTGTAGATCATCTTATCTGCAGCTGAGAGCCTTACATTTACAAACAATGTATATTTTAGTTTGGAAAAGAAAAATGTAACCTCCTCACATTTGAGCCTGGGATAATTGTCTTTTATTAGCATTTAATTGTAGTGCATGAGCACGGAGATAACCTAGAACTAATTACTGGTTATAAACAGAGATATGATCTGTTGAATGCTTTTATATCTGCAAATTCAAAATAATTGGCTTTTCTATGAAAATATGCATTTGCAGTAGAACATAGTAGAATAGAACGGAAATGTTTACTTTGTAATTTTAGTAAGTACTAGTTTGAGTATTATTTAAACATTGTTAGGTATTTTCTAGCAAACTCTTGAATGTATGGACAAATCCCTCATGTGGAAAAGGCTGCTGAAACGGTGGCCTCTATTTATGTCCATGGAAGGAACAACAAGGCTTTCAAATGAATAAATTCCTTACTGATTTGCATCATAGTGGAATCATTTAGGTCAGCAGCTGTTGAGGAACATTTTTACCGTGTTTCACATTTCCACCACTTTCTTAAGAACTCTCTAATGCCAAGATGGAAGGAGTGATTTATTTTTTTTTTTCCCCTCTAGACACTGGGGGGATGTTTCAACACTGATAATTGATGGAGAACCTCATAGAAAAGGACAGTTCATGTGGTGCTGTCCTGTGCTAATCCCAGATGCTGCTATTTCTGATGGTCTTGGTTCATCATCGCTGTTTTTGAGATTGCCGTAGGGATGTTGTGTCTGTAAGTGTGAAAGGTGAGCAAATTTATTGTGAGAGGTAGGGAGGTGATCTCATAGCAGCTCATAGACTTGTGCATCATGCTACAGGAGTTTGGGGCCTTTGGGAAGAGGTAGTGTTTTGGGGTGAGAGCATACATGTTGTATATGATAATTATACATGTATGATGATCGTATGTGTTACGTACCCCTGTGCAAAAAGAGATTGGTCTGTGAGGTTTAAGCAAATGATTTATTTGAACATCCAAGTTTTAACTTTAAGGCCCAAGCAAACCAACTATTTGAAGTCTGATATGCCACTAATGCAAGTTTTTATGGATACAATGGCAGAATGCACTCATACAACTTAAAAGCAAGAATACACTATAACAAACTAGAAAGCACGCTAAATATTAGACATGTGTTAGTTAATCACTCACGTTTGCAAACTTTCAGCACACTAAATATATGAAAAGTCACCTTGTCCAGTCTTCTGACCGAGGGGGAAGGGTCTCCATATAGGTGAGCGTTGGAGAGGCGACTCCCCATTCCTAAACTAAGCCTTAGCTTAGTTATCCCTTGATTTATGTGACTGATTATACAGTTTGAACACACAAGGTTGTGGCTGAAACCCTCCAGGTGGTTGTGGCAAAGCTATGCCCAATTGGATTATGCCAGCTGGAGACAAAAAAGTTGTTGGCTGAAACCACCACTGAATCCCTCCAGGCTCTTTTTATCTTACTTTCTTGGGAAGCCAAATATTGGCTTGAATTGAGACTCAGGACATACCATTTGCTAAGGAACTGCAAGGCTCAGCTCAGGTTTTGGTTCTTCACATGGTGCTGTATTGCCTGTTTGGCCTGGGCCTTATGGAAAACTCAGGGCTGAGCCATCTACACAGCTCAGCATGTGTTGTCCCTGCATAGATAGGGCCACAGATGGGCAAACCAAGGCTGAGCTGCTTGCACAACCCCTGTGAGTTGCCTGCATGCACTGGATGTTACCGAAACTTGCTTATGAACTATGAGCCAGAAAATCCATACAACCTCAAGAGGCAAGACCAAAGATGTTGGGTTTATAGGGAAAGGTAGTAATTTTTTTAAAATTAGAATAGCTGACATGATTGAAAAAGTGTCAAGCTTTTCAGCTTCATGTTGTTTTATCTGGTCCTGAGAGCAGATTGGTTCTTTCATTCAACATATGAAAAAACAAACAAACAAAACAAACAAACAAAAAAAAACCCAACAAAAAAGATTCTGCCTCTTCTGATCATTTTAAACATGATTTTTGGTTGTTTCTTTTTAAGCTCAAAGTACTTTAATTTGTGAGACCTAAACAGGGACAATGGCAAAATTTATTTCTGTGTGTGAAGATAGAGCTTGATTTATTTAGAGTGAATTATAAGAATCTGAAATTCTCTACCTGATCTGAAATGTATCATGGTATAGTTTATCTAATGTTCAGACTGTAAATTAGCAGTTCACTAATCGCTGCATCATGTAATTACTTTAGGAGTTGTGATCTCCATGAAGTGCTGAGGCCTCACCTTAGACAAATTTGGTGATAGGTGATAGTTCCTGTTAATGATCATCTGTTTTCTTTGTCTTTGCCGCTTTCTAGACTGAAAATGTAGAAGGGGGGAATAGGAGGAGCAGCTCTGGTGGAAAGAGGTGTCAGTGAC
>JAAGNO010021526.1:34426-55163 GCA_033439905.1 Ceryle rudis
CTTTGCCGCTTTCTAGACTGAAAATGTAGAAGGGGGGAATAGGAGGAGCAGCTCTGGTGGAAAGAGGTGTCAGTGACATTTGTTTGTGTCAGACACGCAAAGCCGAGATGCGAATTTCTGCAGCAGGTTGACTGGCAGGAAATTAATTTCAATGAACAAAATAAACTTACTAAGCTGATTTGAAAGACACCTCTAAAGATGTCTAGTTGACATTAAACCTGAGCAGCATTTACCGTTAACTTCCTTAAGTGTCCTGAACGAAAATCTGCCTGCAAAATCTCTGAAATTGGCAGGATATGACCAAAAATAAAATGCATCCATTTGATGCTGCAGTGTAAACGAGGTTAATTTGCAGCAGTCTTACATTGATAAAAGATAAAAATGAGACAGATAAAGGAAAAATTACTCTTAAGAGATAACTTTTCTCATATATAGTTGCGATCACTTGCGACAAAGGAATTGAGCATTTTATATTCTAGGCGGAGATAAAGTGGTGGAGAATGTTTGTATAAATGCAGTATCAATGCTTTCACTACTGGCACTTTTTTTTTTTATTTCAGCCACTCATTGCAGGCCAATAAACTGGGAGCCGAGGGAAATTTAAGCAGAAAGGAATGGCGAGTCAATAACAGGCAGCATTTATTGTTCAAATGATTTAACGCAAACCCCTCTATTACGGAGTGTATCACAGGCAGAACTTAGGGAGTGTCTTACACCCTACAATTTGTTTTTTAAACAGCTGGCAGGGCTACTGTGCTACTTTTCTGAAAGTAGAAAACTACCACTGTGTAGAAGTGGAAAATACCTGCTATTGTGCTGATGGAGCTGTCAGGGGACTCTTCCTGGAAAAAAAGTAGCTGTGGGCTTGGTTTGGTTGAAATCGGTGAAGTTGTGCTGACATGAGCTGGAGAAAAACAGTGGTGAATTCAGTCTTAGATAATTCATAGAAAATCTTAGGGATTGTGAGAGGTGTGTTTTCAGGTAAACATTTAATATTTTAAACAGTGAATTTTACTGTTGGTGTCACTGCTAATAACAGGATCAAAGAAGTTATGCTAGATAATTCTGCTTGTGTCTATGTTCTTATTTTAAACTATTGAACATCTAATTATTTCTTGTAAAATTTCTTTAGCTTCGACAGCTGCTCTTACACCAGAATAAGCTTCAGTTGTTGGTTGCTTAGCACTGAGAGGTCAAGACCTGAATCTCTTTCGGGTAAGAAAGAACATACGTTCTTCTGTGCCTCTAACTAACCTTACTACTGAACAGGAAAATAAATGGAAGATGATATTTTCTTCCCCAACATTTTTTGGCTGTTTGGTGTGGGGTTTTGTTTGGTGTGGGTTTTTTGTTTGGTTTGGGTTTTTTTTCCCCCAGCTGAGCTAAACCAATCCTAGTTGTTTCAGATGTTATAAGATCTTTATGTTAGCGAACTTGGTGGATATGGTGAGTTAGGGTCCTTGGTAGATATAGCAAGGGAGTTGTGGTATTTATTTTTGGTTGGATTTGATTTAATTGGGGGAGGGGGGGTGGTTTATTTGTTTAGGGTTTTTTTTAAACCCTGTTGCCTCTGACTTTTAATGAATTTATCCAAGTGACACCAGAAATCCAGTGTATTTAAAATCTAGCTTTTTGAAATATGAGTTTCATTAAAAGTCAACTTTAAAATTAAGGCAACCTCATTCGAAAAATTTACCCTGGGACAAGTGTCAGGAAGAATTAAGCTTTGCAGCCAAAGTGTGCTGAGATACACAGTCATTTTGGGAAACACTTTTCTTTGGTAGCACAGAAAATGCAGACACAGAGATAACAGTTGATTGCTTTTCGCTGCAGAATGAAGTTTAGTTTTTAAAATTCCTTGGTAGTTGTGAGCTTCATTAAATATTTTTAGCGAGCAAATGCAGCTAACAGTGCTTTCATTCTTAGTTAAGTGGAAGTTATTAAAACAGTTGTCTTGAAGTTTTTGTAAAAACCAAAAAATGTAAATAATTGAGGTTTTATGTAAGTTAGAAGTAGTAAGTGTAGGAAAATATTCTATCTTAATAATAGGCTTAACAAGGGAAGGCAATAAATAATTTCTAATTACTAGTCTTGTCAATTACATGTTTCCTCTTTCTTATCTTCCAAATTGCATCTTAAATTCAGACTTCTTTGTAAATGAGATTGCTTTTCTTCTTCTTCCGTTTTGTAGGATGTGTCACATGGCAGAAAGATATGCGTGTCCATCAAAATCACTTTCCTGCCTTTCAGATCTCCATCAATATTTTCTTGAAAAAGATGGAGGACCTTCTGCAGCCATCTGGCATGTGGCTATTTTAGAGGGAAAAAAAACCCCACAAAATGGATTCTTGGTGTGGTCAGTCTACCAAATTAAATGTTGATTACATTGCTTTAGTTTCAAGTCTGTTATTCAGCTTCCATATTTAAAACCAGGATTATTGAAAAGTCTTTGAGGATAGTGTAGGAAAACCTGAGGTAGACTTGATGAAACACGCATCTCCTTCCATCCTTTTAGGAAAGCACCTAGCTCAAAAAGCTGAATAAATAATAGTAACTTTCTTTTCCTGAAAATTAAATTTGGTCTTTTATTTTTATCTAGCCCTAGGGGCCAGTGAATAACTAGTGGAACAGAGCTTGACATCTCTGTCTTACTGCTTCCAATGTATTCTCCACAATATTTACCTTGCTGATGTGTCTGAACGCACTGGGCAGGAGGGATAAAAATACTTGGTGATCCAGCCTATTGGCAAACTATATGGATAAGAAATAGGATACATACTCAAAATCAAGTGGCCTTATGATTTTATTTCTTGTATGAGTGCTGCATTGTCACATAAAGACAGCGCACTGTTTAAAAAATAAGGAAAAAAACCCAAAACACTTAAGGCAGTACTGTGCTTAGGAACAATATTTCCAAGTCACGCTGTTTGTTTAGTGCTTCTCCAAGGGCTACAGATGATTTACGTATAGCCAGGAGTTTACATAAAAACATGCTTTAGTTATAAGCATATGCAATGTGATACTTTTACATTTCTCAGAGTTGTTTACTGCTAAATTGGCAGAAGGTTTGGCCCGGTAGCATGTATAATTATAACAAGAAAGCTTAAGTACTCATTTCAGTGAAGTAATTTGCTGCCCCCTGACCCGCGGAGGCTGCGTGTGGGAGTGCGGGGCTGTGGCTTTCGCCCAGACTTTGCCAATCTTGACGGGAATTGCAGGGCTGTGGACACCTGGTCTTTAGGAACTGCACTTGGACCATAAGCTGGTTTCACATGAGTCATTGTAGAGCCATCAGAGCAGTAATGACTTCTGGTTTTAATTATGTGTTTTAAGACTAGGGGGTTGTTCTCTGCAGCTGTTAGCACTTGCAGTCCTCTGACAGTTATAGCTGTAGACCGTCCATTGGTAGTCTGCTCTCCCAAGACAGGGACCATACCAATGACTGCAGGAGGCTGCTGTTGGCAGTTTTTCTGACTAGATGGCTGTTTAGTGTTACAAGAACTGAATTGCCCTCACTTTTGCACTGAGCTTAAATTTTTTTTTTTAATCTGCTATTGTTCATGAAGTTCACACACCTATGTTCAGGAAAACCAGTCTGGAAAACCTGTAACAGCTGCACAATAGTAGTAGTGTACTCTGTACATAGGAACCCAATAGATATTTGTTACAGTACTACACCATATATTACTTTTAAAAAATGATTCTTTCCGGGTTAGTTCAGTGGCCAAGTGCTGGTGTGTTGTCCAATCATACGGGTACCAGGGATGAAGTTTGGTGGTTTCTCTTTGTTCCTTTCAACTGACAAGAGAGGGAAGCAATAGAGAGGCAGCACGCCAGGTGCTTGGGGAAAGAACAACTAGCTTATGGTCAGTGGTACTTCTGGCCTGCATCCACAATTGTACTGATGAGGGGTGCAAGAGCTGTCTCCAGCCCTCCCCAGCTGTGGAGATGGCCGTTGTGTCTGACTTTAAGGGAAGGAAAAAGTAAAGAGTGGAAAATTAGGGTCATGCAGGATAATTGGTCCTGAGATAGTTGTAATTTAATTTTTACTTTTGTTTTTTTAATTAAGGATTTCAGGTAGCACAAGAGAGCAGTAAGCAAATAACCATACTTCATGACTTGCAGGTGATTTAGGGAATATATTTGCACATAGTGAAATTTTAGGTAGAATACAGGTTGATTTCTTTATTTTTGTGCAATAGGTTGAGTCTGTCTGTGGTGTAGTGGTTTAATACATGTTAAAGTCGGACATTTTAGGGTTTATTTTTATTGAATTCACCTAATTTATATTTTATTTAATCAGAAATGGAATCAAATTTCTGGGGAAAAAATGATGTTGAGAAGCTTCTTATAAAGAGGTTTAAAGAAGCTGGAGGTGTGATGAGAGAAGCTGGGAGCTATAGCATGTGGTGTATTAGGGAAATCAGATGTATTTGAGTGAAGGATTTTAAAAATCTCTTTCCTTTTCATACTTAATAGAACTGTTATGCACATCTTAAGCTCTGACTTTTTTTTTCCACAAAATTGGCTTAATTCAGCTCCTAATAGTGCTGAAAGAAAGCAGTTGCAACAACATTTTAAAAGCATTTTGTCAACGATATCCTGCAAGTCTCCAGCCATACCAATAGAATGCAATGCAATCAGTTGAAATATTTTCCACTTTCCCTCCAAGCTACTATGAATAAATGTCTTTTGACAGCCTGATATATAAGAGATAAAGCCTATAGTATGGGCAGGTATAGATAGTATGAGGATGCTGAGAATTTAACAGTTATCCTATGTAATGCTGGATATTCAAAACACTGTTTTAAGAGGAGTTCTAGCTTTTGTGTAAGGTGTGATATTATGAAATTGCATCAGTTGACTGGGAATAATCTGAAGCAGCAACCTTTTTTTTTTAGATATCTGACCCATTACTCTTAAGTCCTATTATCTTGTAACCAAATAGTATATTTTAAAGAGCAGCAGTGTGTTACAGTAAGACATTCTTAAGAATACGGGCCCACAAACAAGTTACCATAAAGTAAGGAAAGGTGGAAGTTTACTGACTCTGTGTATCAACTGCTTTGCTTTAACAGCCTCTAGGCAAAATCTTACCCACTGTGCTGTAGGAGCAGTAAATCACCCTTCTTTTATTGTACTGAGGGTATGTGAGGGCATCAGGGTATTAAAGTGGAATAGCTGGGATTAGTTCTCACTGTTGAGTTACTTTATGGGAACAATCCTGTTTGCTTGTTCTTGGTGGCAGTTTCTCTTCCACAAAGTTTTGGGAGGGTCTGAACTAAAACACATGTGAACATCAGTACAGAAGTAAGTGATCATTTTTCCTGTACAAAGACCCATGCAGTATTGTGGAGTGAAGGGAGATGACACCTTTGGACAGCCTTTCTAATGACTATGTAAAGTTGCATTTCTGTAACTCACACAAATGCTTCTTACTGGAGTGTATGTTGCTTTAGAAAGTAGAAAAGAAAATAGGCTGTGAAATTTCAGTGGTCCTGACATGACTTGTGGTGAAAACTGGGGGGTGATGTAAGTTTCTTGGATTTTGTGTGACGTAGCAGTACAAACAGTTTTCCCACCACAAGAAATGTTTGAGGAAAACTATGCAGGAAGAAGATTCTAAAGATATCTGCTGTCTGGGGTCAGAGGCTATTTCTGCATAGCCTGAAAACACATAAAACTGCCTGAGAATGAGTGTACAACAGTGTAAAGAAATACATCTGATTTCACAAACTTTCCTTGTCTGAGCAACTGGGGTTTTCCTGGGTTATCTTGTTCTCGTGCGTAGTCTCAGAAAGGTGTACCTATTTGTATGCTCCAGTCTGTGCTGTGAAGCCCCAGGCAAAATGCCTCCAGGGCTCCCCTGGGGCAGTAGTACTCCATGTGGTGGCCAAATGGCCCGTAAATTATTTCTTCAGCTATTTTGAATATTTAAAGCTTCAGCAAATGAGACCCTGATGAAAAAAACAAAACAAAACAAACTGATGGGATTGAGGTATTTCATGTAATCTAATAGTTTCATTCTCTGATTGTCTCAGCATTTTGAATTCAAATTTGTCTTAACTATATAAGTTGTCTTAGTGTGAGAATATGAGAAACACCATCCTTGCAGAAGTTTGTCAGTAAAATTCTCACTAAAAGGCTCATCAGAGCACAGTTCAAGAAATTAAAACTAGATTTTGGGGGAAGGTTCTTTTCCTTTTTTAATCAGGGCAAGTTATGCACTAGGACTTGCAAGTCTAAAAACAAACGAAGCAAATCACAGGAGTGAGAAAGTGCAACATAAAATTGCTGTCAGCACAAAATTCTAAATCTCTAGGAGTCCTTTCAGTGCTCAATTTAAAAAGAAAGTTGTAATGAGAATATAATATTCATCTGAGGTAACAGCTTCATAATGGACCAGATACATGTGTTTTTTTTGTTTCAAATGGTATTTACTACTGATCAGAAGAACACAGGTAGAAGTTGACATAATAGCTAGATCTTTTCTTTTTAGGGTCCTGGACTCTTATATTTAGCAGAACAATTTCACGATAAATGGTATTTTAACTCTGGCTGATTCTCATTTTAATTGAAGTCTAAATTTTCTAACTAAGCTGTCATTAGAGAAAGTTCACTGAAGTGCATTTCCATTATGTGAATCACAGCATTCTGGGGATGCTTAGCTCAATGGAGACTGATAAAATTAATGTCAAAGCTCTTGCTTTATTACTTTGAAGAAGGATTCATAAATAAAGCAAAATTCATAATGTGGCATAAATAATATTATAATTTCTTGGAAAAAGGAGAGAGGAAGAGATTCCTCAAGACTGGTTTTTTTGTCTTTTATGTAGAACTCAATAAAGGAGACCTGTTACAAAAGTGATGCAAGTTAACATAACTGACCTTTGTAACAGAGGCTACAATGGATTTAAAATCTCTGAGCTGTCCACTGTATCATGGAATTTTTGGAAGGTGTCCAGTTATTTATCCAAATTCATCCTAAAGACTTCATCTACTATTGGTGAATATTTTATTGAGATCAGGATTTTTTTTTTCTAGTGTGTCCAAGTGCATTTCATCTATGCCTAAGTTTTGATTGTTTGATAGCTAATGGAAAGCTTTGTCCACAGAGGTTTCTCCCTAATATTCCAGATACTTGATTTGAGAATTCAGGTAATACACAATTTTAAAGTATCCTGGGTATAGAGAGACAAAAACTGTTCTTTGCTTTTAATGCCTTGGCTCCGTGTCTGCCCTTTTTTGTGATTTCTGCTCACTGTTGCACATTTAATGGGTATAAAGTTGTAGATCTCAGACCCAAACTTCCTCTGCTAGATGGTGTTGCCTACTCAACTTCACACCATTTCTACTGATCTTCAGGAGAGTAAAGGAACACCATTTGATATGGCATTTGAACTCAGATTTGACTGGAGCTCAGGAGAAGCAAGGATACCTAACTGCCTGAGTAAAGAGCCGATACCAGAGGGTGAAAAAGATTTACACTTGTTACCTTTTATTCTTCCCCTCTTTTCCTCTCTCTGTGTTTAGGCTGGTATCATTAATGGGGAAAAGAAGTTTCTATAATCTCCATTTTTCTCATGGAGAGAATGCAGGGAGAGCTTTCAAGAATGGTGTTGTTGCAAGGGATTCTAGCATCCAGTGACAGACACGTGAAGCTGGTACAGACAATGCTGCCATATCTCTATGGGTTGAACTAGGAAATCCTGCAAACCTTTGACTGATGCTATAAATGCTTGACAAGGAAAATGTTGATGGCTTTATTACAACCTGTCACATGTAACTTGTCAGTTGTGTAATGCTGGTGTACGGTCTTGTTTAGCCTGTGTACTCACTTTCTGGTGGAAATAAATTCTAAAATTGCTAACAGTTAACCAGTTTATTCCTCCTCTTGTAGTACTTGAAGACCTTTTGATGACCTCTTTTGCTGCATGGTGTGTTAAGGATGCTCTGGAACTTGCCCATGTAACACTATCAGTGTGGTTACTCAGTCATAAAGGAACCTTCAGGGGAAGAAAGTTTTGGAGTGAGTTTGTTACAACACTGAAATCCAAACAGTCATTTAAAACATAATTACATTTTAGGTCAAATGGCTGTTATTCTAGTATGTCTTCTAGTGTTGTACGTTGAGTCTGGCATGTAAATTACATATGTGATCCTCCACATGGTGGTTACAGATGACTCTGGAGCTTCTTCTGTTACCCATGTGCCTGGATTAGCTTTTGTGGTAAATTCGCTCTTTTGTAAGTTCATATAACTGCAGAGTTTTAAAAGCTGTAATTTCATTATTACCATTAGAGTAATGAAGTATAACTTCAGATCATACTTTCTCCAAATGAGGACTTTCACTTCCAGTGGCACTCACCTCTCCTTCCTAACCAAAGCAATTACACCGAGTTATACTTCGTATGTATAGACACTCCATTACTTCCAGAAGACAGCTGCAAAAGTCATTGTCTTATGCCAGAATAATCTATATAATGCAGCTCTACTGTATGTATTATCTCTTGCTCTTTTCGGTAGCAATACCAACTCTATCAGCCTCTTTGCGTTGGGTTTCTCTGCCTAAAGCTTCTCAAAATTGTAAAGCTTAGAGAAGAAGTGCTCAGTAATTGGGTATATTGTAAATGGAGAAAAATCTCATTAAAGTCGAGGAGGTATTTGTGGATGTTGAAAAAGAAAATAAACCTTTGTTACTGGAGTTCACTGCATCATTACTTTAATTTAGATGTGACTTTGACCTACATACAAAGGGCAGTCTGGGTCATGCTTACAGGAGCTTAATGGTAGCTGTTGCTATTTAATCAAGAGAGGAGATGTGCTAACAATGGAGATATCTCCACACACATATATATATATTGCTGTGACAGAGAGTTGCTTACAAGATCCAGAATTCCTCAAGGGTCTTGGCATACATATTATTTTTGTTAATAAATCGGGAAAGCTGGGCAGTTTTTAAGATTTATTTTTTATTACCAAAGAATCACAGGCATCTAGACTGAGATTAGCAAAATTTATTAGCACAGAATCATAGAATGTTTTGGGTTCAAAGGGATCTTTAAAGGTCATTTAGTTCAATCCCCCTGTAGGGAGCAGGGACATCTGCAGCTAGAGCAAGTTGCTCAGAGTCCCATCCAACCTGGCCTGGAATGTTTCCACCTCTGTGACAGAGAGAAATATATGGCAGAGTACTGTGTCTGGTAGAGAATGGGTGTTTTGGAGCACAAAGAGGGTGAAGTTGGGAATAATTTCAGACCAAGTATCTTTCAAAACCTTTTCAAAACCTTTGTTCAACTATTCTATGTCCTTATGGTTTAAGTGTGAATGCTTCCATATCCGAAGGATGAAATTCAAATATGAGTAAAGATTGAATAAAACTTCAGATAGGTTTTAAAAAAAGATAAATCAGAGAATAGGAGAGGAAATAATAGGAGAATAACTATGAATTAACTATAAATCTTTGCATTGTAGTGCTCTGAGATTTCTTTACCTTTTTCTGCAGGTCTCTTGGATTCCCATTCCCTTTTTTCTCACACAAAAATGCATGTTTGAGTTATACTTAATAGGTGTGTGGACCCACATTCCAAAGACCTTCCTGTGGTGGCTCCTGAGAGAAGTGAAGTGCGAATATCAGCTTTATCACAAAGAACTTGGAGGAGAGCAGGAGGTTTTTTTTTCCCCAAGGAAAATTGTATTTGTTTGAGGTATGGAAGGCAGCTGCTTTTGATACCATGAGGATTCAGTGAGGAAACATTTTTCAAGAGGTAAGTATACATTTGATGTGGGGATTTCTTTCAGAGTTTCTTGAGATACTGTTTTAAAAACCAAAATCCCAACAGTGCAATATGATCCTGTATTTCCCCTCTGTACTCCATTTTTCAAGGTGTGCCCACCAATTAGCAACAAGCACAGAGGTAATTTCATTAGCAGGTCATTTCATGGCTGGGAGACACAGAAGTGGTTTGAGGATGTGATATTCATGGATGGGAAATTGTGTCCTTCATTCTGTTCTAAGGAAGCAAACTTTTGTTGGACAAATGAGACAGAACAGTGCCTGAGATCTTAGCTGAAGGTCTCTCTAGTTATTTTACCTTAATTTTGTTGGAGTTTGGGGTTTTTTTTATTTGTTTGCTTGCTTGTTGGGTTTTTTGGGTTTGTTTTGTTTTGTTTTTTCTCCCCACAGTAATGCGATTGATTTGGTAGAAAGTGTTGCATTAATAACTACCTTTATTTCATAGGAAAATAAATGCCAGAATAAAATTAGGGATTAGCTAGCTCTTAGTATTGAAACTAGTTTACATAATATTCTAAAGAGCTCTTCGACCACTGAAGTAGACACCCTAATTAGCTAAACCCCATCGATTAAACATATAAGAAAAGAAACCTACGCCAGACTTAAACTTGTAAATCAAGTTTTCCATAATTAATAAATAATGATATATATTTATTATAGAACTGATTCTGTTTATCTTTGCATTAAGAAATACCTTGGTCTGCAGCATGCCAAGAAAGCAGCAGAGAAATTATATTCTGAGAGTCTGAGGACAAGATTCCTCTCCATGTGATTAGAACTTCTCTGGAAAGGTTGAACTTATTTTACTCCTCTATAGATAATTTACAAGTTTCTTGAAAAATATGTTCCTTGCAGCCTACTGTGGCCCTAGGGTGGCCTGGCCTTGGTTTCCCTTTGTTGACTAGTGCTAAAGTTTGATCATAAATTGTTTCGGCTTGATTTGAAGAGCACTGAAGTCAGCAACATTCTGGATCAGGACCTTGTTAAATATGGTCACTAGAACATCCATCAAAAAATGGTCCCAATGCTGCTGTTTGTGACAGTGATACCACATTGTTACTTGTTGCTTATATTACCATATAGGTCTTTATGGCAGAGCAATAAGAAAGACTTCTCAGTGACGTTGCATATCATTGTAAACTCCTGTAACGTTGTGTTCTGTTCTATTTTCACCACCTGCCTTCAGTCTAAAAGATGGGAATATATTCATCCAGCATATCTATTCACAGCTCCAGAGATTTTAAGAGTATCTTGTCTAACAAAAGTTTATGAGAGAGAAAACTCCTTTTGTTTTCATTATTTAAGGCCAGAAGACAGTCTGTAGCCTGACCTTCTGTAAATGTCAAACCTTAAGAGCTGAATTGTTCTCTGCTTCTAACAGAAAACATGCAGTCAGTCGTTCCTCTTAGCGCTAGAATTGCTATGACTTCTGATGGGTTCTTCCAGTAGTTCATTAACTTAGTTATATTCGCTTCAAGGCTAATTTGCTATCCTCAGCCTCCATCAAATTCTTCTATTGGATGACAAAATTATGTTGTTAATAGTTTGTTCTCAAAATTCATGTAGTGTTCTATGCAGATGCTGTTGTAGAGATAGTGGAAGCTTGTAAATAAAATGGTGACATTCACACACTGCAACCTTTTCAGAACCTTCAAAATGGATACACATATTTCATGAATACGAAACAATTACATTATTCTGACAAATCGAATTTGTGATCATACAGGCCAGAACACAGTAGATTGTTAAATATAATTAATCCTTCAAATAACATTTGACAAGTATATTAAAAAATGTGCAGTCTGATTCTTTATGTCTTGTCCTTTATTCTTTGATGTAAACATCACAGCACCTGCAGTGTGAGTGGTACCCACTGACCATGCAGTGTGCACAGGCCTTTGCTGTCCCACTTCTGTGACCCATTGCTCTTCCAAAGAAGCAGAGGTGCTGGATTCCTCTTGACTATACGCTGAGCAGTTTGTAACTCTGCAAACAGGACGTGCTTCTGAAAGGCGGAGTAACAGAATGAACAATATTCAGAATGTACATGGATGAATTGTTCTAAGGGCAGTCACGAAATACTTGGTATATTCAACCAGTCAGACTGCACCACTGATTTAACCACCAGTGAGCTGTATTTAAGCAACACAAGGTGACAGGCAGTACATTTCTGTAAGCTTGTTGCACATCTCAGGTGCCTTTGAGATAATTAGGCTTCCAGACTGTTCTTTCCTTTTACTCTGGGCCCGTAGATTCAGAATCGATTTGACTTTCAGCAGTTCCTTACCTCTGCCAGGTGCAATTATATTTCCATTCTTTGCAAACAAAAGAAAATCCCAAAGTACTTAATGCTTGTTCTTTTTCTGGTGTCAGAATCAAACTGGTTTATGTGGCAACAAAAGAAACAGTCTTGAAAGCCACTGCATGAATTTGACAATCAAAGTAAGGAAGTTAAATACAGCTGGTTTTATACATTTCCAAGACCTTCAATATAAAGATGTGTTTCCAAGGAGAAATACTGCTGACATACAATCCAACTCATACATTTATTTTATTTTTTATATAGAGCCCTTCATTGAGAGCATCATATAATGCTTTATAGATAGCGTGAATTACAAGCTGTGGATAGTAGTTTGACTGCTGCATTAAAGGAGCTCTGAAGTTGAGAGCTGGAATTTAGGGAGGGCATTATAAAGGGGAAGGGCCTAGCAGTGTAGCAGCGCAGGTGTGGGTAAATCCTTTCCTGGTACGGTCAAACTGGGATCTGTGCTGGCAATATTCTGCCTGTGATGGAAGATCTGGGACGGAAACAAGAATCAGGAGTCATGCCGATCCCTGCTTTTCTGCCACCTAAGTCAGGAGTGAGATAAGTGTGGAGGGAACGGGTGGATCAAGAAGCAGGAGTGGAGGAAAGTAACCCCAAGGAAGGTTTCAAAGCACTTTGAAGCCGTGGCTCTCTGGGACATAAGCCTTGTACAGACGAATGTCAGTGGTGATAGGGAATTGTCTTTGCAAATACGGGTAGATGTTGGAAAAATATAACCAAACAAACAAAAAAGCCTAGGGCTTTCATAGGACTTCAAAGTCTCTTGCAGGTTACTTATGATTTATGGAAAAGGCAGTCAAATTTGAGAATGTTTCTTTAAGTTTATCTCTTCACCAGATCAAGGACATGTTACTGTCTGTACTGTTTTTAAGATTACTCTGATCAGAGACTGAAAACCACCACAGAACATTTGGTCTTCCCAAAAACTTGTAAGGGACGAAGACTTATTTTCACTTCTTGAATTACTGTGGCTTGCATGCAAACTTTAAGTAGGATTGTGGTGAAGTTTTTTTCTGTTAAAGTCTGCAGATCTGCAGTCTCGAGACAAAACCTAATTATACTGAAAGTCCAAAAATATGGATGTACTATAACAAGTTCTACATGAACTTGTTACTTATATAGGGTGCTGGGTGTGGTCTTACTACTGCCCTAGATCTGTGGTTTTTTCAATACCAAGAGGAGTAAATGTCTTACAATTTTATCTGCCTTTTTTTCTTAGGTAATTATTTTGCTTTGAACACTGAGAATAAATGAGGTTAATAGAAAAAGCAACCAACTAGTAATGCTTTGCTTTCCTAGTTAAATGAATTTTCATGAAGCACAAACTATCGAGGTAAATAATACAATTTCTTGAGAAAATTTAAACACCTAACAAACATAAGAGAGCATTTAGATGATTATTTAGAGTTATATTTATCAGGAGGAAAGAAGTTTCTCATTTACTATTTTGACAGGGATAGGAAGTGGACCAAAGAACTGAAAGCAGAATCAACAAATACAGGCCTCATTGATGCCTGCAACATAAATGCTAGAAGGGACAATCTGTTTTAGTTATGCTTTTGAGCACACTTTAAATCTAATTTTAGAGCACAATAAAAATGAATGCTCTGTTTTCCAAATGCATCTGCTGATCTTGAGTTTCCATACCAGATGGCTTTAGATTGTTAAAACTCAACATACAGTGCGTTGACTGGATCTGCTGAAAGTGACCTTGCATTTTTTTTCTGTTTGAGCACAAAAATCTGTCATTTATTAATTCTGATATGCAAAAATGTTTGTCTTTTGTTTGTCATATTTTGTTTTACCTGGGTTTAAGGGTTAGTTGTTTTTTATGGACAGAAGTGTGTGGTGTTTCTACTTTAAAGATTGATTCAGGTGCAAGCCATAATAAAAATGTGTATAAATCTTGTACAATATGTACAGAATATGTATTACTAAGTAATGTGCACAAATCGCATCTAGGCCTCCAGTTATGTTTCTGAATTTTGAATTTTTTAATTTGTATCTGGCTGATGTCCATGCTTTATCTTTCATTCATTCCTGAGCTGCTTCTGCCCTCTCACTATGTCATTACATCCATGCAAGCTCTGACCTAAAGGCATTGCCATGCTGACATTAAACCAGTGCAGCAGTGCTTGTAGATGGGAGTCAGCTGGTGTCCCTGGAGCTCTGGTGACTTGACCTCAGTTCTTTTCTGCAAAGACTCCGTGGACAGACCACAGCCTGTCTACATTAGACGGTGAGTAAAGCCCGGGCTCCACCTTACAGGTGAAACCTTGTTGAAAAATGAAATGTCACCATGTCATTGATGTTTGTATGATTTGTGCCACTTCCTACACTGAAAAGTCATTGGTCCTGTAGAGCTGTAGCTGTGCAAAGTTTGTGCAAAATGCTCCCTTTTTGATTGTTTTTCTTGCATCTGTTTTAGAATGGCAAAGGACTATTTAAGCTGCATGGCAGCTGTGAATGTCTAAATATACATTTATTTGCATAGTCCTGTCCTCAGGAGCTTGGCCCTTTTTTAAAAGCAGGATAAAGTTATAGGCATGATAACCTGCTAAGGGCAAGGGCTGCTTCTAAGCAGATGTGAATGTGGAGCTGGGTTGTCTTTGCATTCCTTTGTGTCTACCCAGGGCTGATAGCAATTCATTTTACCTGCCCTTCAGGCAGTAAGGATGTAGCGCAAGGATGAAGTGATGCGCTGGTCTCCCTTTGATTCTTCTGTCACTAGAACCGTATTTACCATCTACGGCCCATATTGACTATTTATTTCTTGGG
Organism: Ceryle rudis; assembly: GCA_033439905.1. Taxonomy (NCBI): domain Eukaryota; kingdom Metazoa; phylum Chordata; class Aves; order Coraciiformes; family Cerylidae; genus Ceryle; species Ceryle rudis. Next base: position 49,327 of record JAAGNO010021526.1, read on the forward strand.
TTTTTTGTTAATTTGCACTTAATTGGCCTGGCTGTTTATTAATCTGAATATATTTTAGAAAGAGGTAAAATCAAAAAAGTTGTGGAACAGCTCTATGCAGTGACTCACTAAATGTTGACCTGTTGCATTCAAAATGTGGACCCAAATGCTTAGTTTCCTCAAGGTCCTTTCAAAAGCATTTGCTTCTGACTTCCCTGGGAGAGCTTCGTCACAGAGCGAGCAGGTGTCTCACAGGTGATCTCTGTGAGCATCTCATACCTTCCTGACACAAAGCACAAGTGAAACAGAGACAACAGTGATTGAGGCTTGCAGTTTGTTGGCTGGTTTTTGGTCAGGTTTCACTAAAGTCAATGTCATTTGATAGCTTCTAACGTCTTTTTAGCCAGACACTTTTGTGTTTGTTTTGGCAGCATACTGTCTTTTTCATTTTGCTCTGGTACCTTATCTAGGTCCTGTCACTGTTATTTATTTATTAACTTATTCACATGGAGACAAACACAATATTCTGCCTGCTAACGCTGCCTACTGTGCCTTAATCTAAGGGTTCATAGGCTTAGTCGTGGCAATTCACCAAGAGGGAGACATCTCTAGTAGTTATTACATTTTCTTTTTCTTGTTTTGATGTATTAAACCGCTTAAAAAATACTGGAAGATGCATGAAGCAGTTTTCTTTGTAAGCAATCCTCACCTTCCTACAGGCTGCTGGTTGAATCATGGATGGAGTAGTAAGAATCCAAATGGCAGGCATGATAGAAATTCTTGTTCATTGAGTGAAAAATATTGAGCACCCCTATAATAAATCAGTATAAGGAAATTTTTTATTTGAACCAATTCAGATGTTTATTGGATGCATTTTCTCTCTCTTCAATTGCATGTATAAAGTTTGTCCAAAAAACCTCTAGTCTACACGGCATTCTCATAGAATGAGGAAAGCAGAATGATGCTGTGTAAGAAGCACAAACCTCTTTAGACTTCAACAACAAGGAAAGAAACTGCAATTTGTTAAATGACAGCAGTGACCGTGTTCAATTTTAGGCTGGACTTGTTGGTGTTTAAGAAAACTATTGAGTACAAGTACATTTTTGTAACAATTACAACACAAGGTAACAGGAAAAATGGTTTAACTGGGTTGCAGCTTTTTTCACTAATACATCAGAAAACAATCCAGCACTAAGCGGATAAAAATAAAATAGAAAAGTAACTCAGCCCTAATCCATATCCTTCCACAGAGCTACAAATAGCATGTTTTGTCTTCTCTGAATACTGTTAGAAGTTCACTGAGGATGAAAGGGACAACCAACAGGGAGGACACAGAATCATAGAATGGGAGGGGTGGGAAGGGACCTCTGGAGATCACCAAGTCCAACCTCCCTGACAACGCAGGAACACCCAGGGCAGGCCACACAGGATCCAGGCGAGTCTTGAAAGTCGTCTTCTCTAAAGGAGACTCCACAACATCTCTGGGCAGCCTGTTCCAGTGCTCTGTCACTTTCACAGTGAAGAAGTTTTTCCTCATGTTGAGGTGGAACTTCTTTTGTTTCACCTGGCTACTATTACCTCTCGTCCTATCAGGTTCTCTCTCTATGTTGTTTTAGGAACCTCAGGGCCCTTCATTCACCTTCTGTAAAGGCTGCTTTCTGTTAAGCTCCTCCCGTCTACCTTGCCAGAGAAATTTGTGTGTGTGTGTAAATGTTTATAGGCCTGGGAAGGTGTTAATATTTATAAGACTGAAATGCACATCTATTTGTGGAACTGGTAAAAAAAGTTAAAAGTGTAAAAAATTTGGTATTCAAAGATTATTTTTTTCAGTGTTATTTTCAGTTTTAGAAATGGAAAATCCTTGCAGTACTCTAACTGCTGTTTGCCTAGCTATCCCATGTCGAACGAATCATCTCATCATTCCCTGGTGTGCACTGGAGATCCATCTACTGTTCCTCTGTGGTAAAATTAAAAGTGATAGTTCAATGTTTTCTACAGTTACATTTTATTTGGTTATTTTAGGTCAGTCCCCCAAGAGAAATGCAGTATGTGACAGGGAATTCTCCTTTTTTGTTGCTTTGCAGCACCTGGCTGCTCTTCAGGGTTGGATCTCAGTTATGGAAAACTGATGGCGAGGCTTGTGTGATTCACTGGAGTAAGAAAACCTGGGCAATGAAACCATTGCTCACCTCCCTCGCTCCAGCGAGCAAAGAAAAGAGGACAGTGTGAATCTGAAGCACCATGTCCCTTCCTGGTACAGCACAGCCATACAAGAGTGATGTCAGAGATGGCTCAGCACTCCTCATCAGTGTAATCAAAATGGAGTTTTGGTGCCATGTGACTGAGGGGACATGGCCAGGCTGTTTCAGCCGTGGGAAGGTGGAAAGTAGAGGGATGACGGATCTGCAGTCTGCAGCCTGCTGGGCAGAGCTTCCTGCTGGCTGCAGTTGCCTGGGTAGACAGGAGGTGTAGCAGCATTGATTGGTGGTGTAGAGAGAAACTGCTTCTCCAGCAGTTAACAATTGCCTGAAGCTATAATTGTTTTCAGTGACAGCATCCATGATCTTCTGCGGGACTGGAGGAGGCAAAGTCACCAACAGAGCCATTACGATTTTGCAACTCACTGGAAATTGCTGTCTAGGGTTGTGCTTGGCCCTGTGTGGCTGAGTTGTCACTCTGGGATCTCTGAAAGACGGCTGGCTGGCAATGCAAACTTTCCCTAAGGTGTAAGCAGGAACTAGTCAGTCTTTTATACTGATTCCAGTAGACAGAGAAGCAAGTGTAAAAAGACTATGAAGTACACAGTTTGGCTCTTCATTGACATTTATCTTCATCTGGTCTTTGCAGCCTTAAATATGCTTCTTGTGATACAGGCATTCAGCTCTGTATCTAAAAGACCCCTCTTAGATACCCTTTGGAGATGTCGTGCTGATTCAGGATCAGTTTTATTTATTCAATCAGTTGTTTTCTGTGTCATGCAAAAAAAAAAATCAATTTTACTCTCTATTTTAAAGATTAGACAGTGGTTTTGACTTCTGTATGTTCAGATGTTATTGGATTTTTATGTGTTTTGCCATCCTTTGTCTAGTATTTATGGAAGATTGTGTACGTAACAGTAATAATATGTAATGCAGATTCTGAAAATTTCTGAGCATGGCTGCAAAATACGTCATCTTATTATTGATGTGTTACTATTAATATTGATGTCATAACACAGTGTTGCATCAATTGTAATAAATTGCTCAGATAAGGAAAGTAAACAGAAAACATCCCCAGTAAAGTAATTCAAAACCTTACATACAGAACAGCAGTGGCAAAGTCAAGCAAGGAGACTTTACAATGGCATTTTACTGAATAAGTAAAATTTTATTGACTAATGTTCCACATGACGGAGCATTAAGCAGCCCCCCACACCCTAATTCCTTTCTCAATGGTGGAAGGAATGGCCTGCAATTCCCATCAAATTATGTTTCCTTGGTACTGTAGCTTTTGCTCCTTAGGTTGCTTTTGGATATTATAACATTTTTTTCCTTCCTCAAACCCATTTCTAGAGTTCAGGATTAACTTCAGAGAAGTTTTTTTTTTTTTTTTTTAATGTGTTTTAAAAGACAAAACTTTTCAAGATTTTCCTCTATTTCACTACTCTTTGGAAATGTGTATTTTCTATATAACACTTCATATGGATAATAAAAGGAGTCCTACCTGTCGGTAGAGATTCTTACCACAGACCAGACATTGGAAAGTCTTGATTCATTTCCCCCAACCACAAGTGAGCTGGAAGATGACAATATGCTGGGACATTTGACTGCAGCAGCACTTTGAAAAGAAAACTGCTGATGCGAGCGCTCAGAACTCATCTTTTAAGGGAGTGTTTTTCAGGTTCTCTTATGGTTATGTAGCATATTACATATCCAGGCTGGTGCTCAAGCACACAGAGGTCAATGCAGACAGTCTTATGTTTTTAAGTTCAGGTTGCCTTCAAGCGTGCTCTGGAAGTTGCAGCAGAAGCAAGGATAAAATGCTGGTGTCACAAACAAGTGTTCCACTTGTTTAGGCCCAAAGTGGGTGCTGGTTTTCCCATTACTGGCTTAAATTAAAGGGAAATATTTGATTGTGCAGCCAGTTGTATATGCTCAAACATCCTGCTCTGGTAATCCGTACAAAAATACAGTATGAAAATCTGAAAAACTGGATCTTAGTCCTGTGAATCACTCCTTCTGCTCAGGTGAGGGAAGGACATAATCTAAGGAGTTGTTTGGAGTTGGAAATCATCTCACTCTTGCTTTTTTCCCCCAGACAGTTGTATTGAGAGGACTTTTCTCAGAAGACAGTGTTGATGATAGCTGGTCATACACTGATCCTGGGTGTGAGTAAGTACATTCCTGTCCTGAGTCCTCCAGACTCATGTCCAGTGATAACTACACCAAGGAGCCGCATTTATTTGGCTTTACTTCTCCTTATGTGTGTGCTAAGGCAGTGATCTTAACATTTTCAGTATGAAACTGAAAGTAACCAAACGGTAAGTTTGGTCTAGCAAGGTAAAAATTCTTGATTATTGTATTGGAAGGAAGTTTGCAAAAATGAGAACATGTCTTTGCTTCTACCTGACACTGATTCTTTTCTCATCTATCAGAATTAACCTTGGGACTGAAAGAATAAATCACACAGCCACATTTTGCTTCCCAGTTTCCCCAAGAAATGAGCTGCAAGGCAATGATTATGAACTTCCATACTCTGATGTCAACTTGAGGCTTTGTAGAATAGCATCTTTCCGAGGTACCCCTTCCTTTGTGGAACTTTGCCTCTTCTTTAGGCTTCGGGGTTTGTATCTGTACTTTATCCTCCAGTCATTTCCTTGGCATGTTTGGTAGTATAGTGCTTTATGTTCATTTTTGCATCCCTGACTGCTGTAGAAATGACATCTGTCACTAGAACACAGACACTGAGGAAGCCAGATGTGTTTATGGGGCTCAGATGCTCAACCAAAGGAGTCATAAATAATAATCCTGTTCAGACTATCAGTGTCCCCAGTTTATTAGTCTGGGTATAGCTCATGGGATGGTTGTGGCTAACTTTATGGCAGTGTTTAATCAAGCCTTGTGTTGTGTGTGCTATCTTTTTGCTAGGTCAAAACTTTTTCCCCTAATACTCTTGAATCTTTTTATTCTTATGTGGTCCCTTTTCTCTCTTCTTACCCTGGATTTCTACACTTGCTGTTCTCCTTTCTGTATGTGTCCTCTCTCTTCAAAGGCTTTCCCGTTCTTCTTGCCTTAAGTGTCCATTTCTAAACTTGACATTTGAGGATACTGCTGGTGACTCTTGAAGGGATTTTCAATTTAACACCCAGCAAATGTATGCTGCAGTTGCTGGAAGCACTTTTGGTCTAGCCACCTTGCTTTGGACTGTAGTAATACCTCCCCTGGCAAAAATATCAAAGACACAACAGGGGACCCTTTCAGAGATTCACTTCTGTGGTGAAAACTGAATACATGAAATAAGAATGGGCTAGATATTTCCCTGTGTGAATAGTTCTTTCCTATTAGAGATTTCTTCCTTATTAGGTAGTTTAAAAAGTGCAAAGATTATAATTATTTTCCACAGATTTTATTTATGAATGGAGTCTATTTAAATTCCCATTTTCTTTCTGTTGCTGAAAAGAATATTTCTAGCACTTATAAAGCAGTTTAGAGGTTAGGCAAAGTGGAAGTTACTGAGTAAACTTTCTCTCAGGAGAGAAATGATAATATTTTGTCCTGAGTCTTTTTTTTTTTTTCTTTTTTTTTTTTTTTTTCGGCAGCCATTCTGTTTGGTTAGGTTTTTATATTTTTAAGGACATTTTCAAGAAGCGGCAGGTACTC
>JAAGNO010021527.1:0-15009 GCA_033439905.1 Ceryle rudis
CCTCGGAGTTGTGCCTGATTTCCAAGTGTTACAGTTTCCCCCAGTGATCCTGCATGTCCTGTTTAGGGCAGGAGGAGTGTGGGAACTCAGCTGCCATTCCATCCAGTGCTGCCTTCCCTTCCCTTTTCTCCTCTAAGGGAGGGAGAGTGCTTGTTCTCATTTCACTGACTTGTTCACAGTTTAGGTAGTAACTTTGAAATTGTCTAGTGTAAAGCAGTTTTTCCATGAGCTGTCTGGTGTAAAACAGGTAATCTGGCGTGAGAGAGCATGTAGAGCAATGTCAGTTGCTAAGAGCTTGCAAAGACCACCTCAGCAGCTGCTATCAGGTCTTGAGGCTAGGCAATGAAGTGTGGATTTGTAAAGCTGGGAGGGTCTGGCCTGCAGGACTGCAGATGGTGGGTACTGTGTACACCTGGGCAGGAGTTTTAAGGAGAGAGGCAATGTGGAAACAGGTCTTGAATTGCCACAGGGAGTCTAGAGTGGTGTTCTGGTTTGAACGAGAACAGAACTAATTCTGTTCAGTGAAAGTTCTTATTAAAAAGAACAGCAGGCTCATCTACTGTGACAAGTCATGACCCAAGGAGCACTCAGGGAAATGACATGGCCTGAGTCCTGCAGGGCTGAGCACTCTCTACCCTCACAGGGCAAAACCAGATGGCAGAAGGCACTCAGTAAGCAATTCTCTTCTTCCTGCCAAAGTGCGTGTTTGCATCCCTTGTGTAGCATAGAAAACATGCTGATGCATCACCACAACTATTTCTTAGACTTTTGGTCTTGTTCCCTTTATAATTTTTTTTCAGAGTTATATTGATGGGAGAGGAAGACAATAGCTTTCAGAAATAAGTTGCAGTAATTTAGTCCCTTTGTGCAGCATAAACAAGTATGCTAACACAATGCTAGTTGTTGTTATTATTACATATACTTGTAAAGACAAATGGAAATCTGGCAGTTTCCCTGAAGGACTCTGCAGTAATATCTATCTCATCTTTTAGCAAAAAAAAAAAGCATTAATTACTTCTGGATCTAGTTAGACGTCTCTGAAGAAGGCATCTCAACTCCAATCGTAGAAATTCTCAGTAGGAACTGACATATTTGAGAGGATGGTAATTCTTTTGTGTGCTTACTACATGATGGAAAAACAGATTTAGAACACTGGTTTTCCTCCCCTTTGTAATAAAAGAGGTAATTATATTAAGGAAGGAGCCCTACCCATTGTATTAATCTAAATGTATGCAATCTTTTTATTTGTTTAGTTTGAACTGTGGAAAATTTGAGAGAGATTTTTGAAAGATGTTTCAAACAGACTATCTTTTTTTCTTTCCTGAGCTACAGCAACTGCCTAGTACCAAAGACAGCCTGGGTAGGGACTTCATTATGGCAATGAGCCAAAAAGTCCTGACTCTCATGTAGCAAAGTCTCTTCCAACAGAGGGCTCAAATCAGAGAAGCATCCAGCCTTAGGATCTGGTTGCTTAATAGTGAGGGTGATCCATGGCAGTGGGGGCACTCAAATGAAGCAATGTGTTCTACTGGGACAGGTTAGTTCCTTCTTCATTGTCCCAAGAGCATCTGCATGTTCCTTGGAGCATGGGTACTTGCACTGGCATTTTGCATCTACTTTGTTCTGCAGACCTTAGGTCCTCCAGCAGTGATGTTATTCAGGGTGCCAAAACAGGTCTAGGGGTTCCTCTGAGTGGTGATGGCCTTGGCAACCTTCCAAGAGTTTCACATCACCTTGAGAAAGGTGTCTTTGAAGACTGTTGGAGGGCAACCTGTATTGCTCAAAACCCTGTGAACATCATAAATGGTGTTTGACCTCATTCCTCGACGGAAACAGATATAATCATCTTGGGAGAAGTTTGGTGTCCAAAGTCTCCAGTCACAGCCTGCTACTCTTTCCTCTGTACTTTCTTTTATCATGGTATCAGGCAACCCATGACTCAACTCTGTATCATGAGGTGAACGTGTTGAAGGGCTTGTCTTTTTTTTGGTTGTTGGATTTTGGGTTTTTTTGTTGTTGTTGAAAGGTCCCGGTTCCCTCTCAGCTTATTCCTACCTCTCCCTGCAATCATGCACTCCTGATATTATTTTTGTTGGGGGTTTTTTGTTTGTTTTGTGTTTGGTTTGTTTTGTTTTCTGCCTCAGACTTCGTACTTGCTCAAGCACACTTGAAATCACCAACCTGGTAGAAAAACAAACTGGCCAAAAACAATCATGCAGTTTTCTGCTTGGCCGCAGAGTAGAATTGATTCCTGGCATCGGTGCCACACTCACTGCAAAGGAGGGAGTGAAACTGGGGGGTTGGAAGGGAAGACAGGAAAAACAAGGGGCAACCAGCCATAATATCTGCTTAGCTGCATGTAAAGCTGCAACACCTCTCTCCCACTCCTTCCCTTGCTTCCTACTACCAAGTCCAGCTAATACTGTGTGCCTGTATGTGTGCATGAGTAATAGTTTTAGCATTTTATTTTCACTGTGTAAAGGAGAGAGAAAGCTGAAAGTCAGATGCCTCCTTACTTGAAGGCTGATATTTCTCTGTACTATGATAATAAAAAATATTTTGCATGGCTTTGTATGTTCTCTCATGGTAAACAGACCTGCCACCAGATTTTATGAAGTAAAAATCTCGCTGGCATGAAATAGGTCTGAGTTAAATTATGGAATGGTTTGCATGAAATTTCATGAAAATCTGCTTTGAACTTTCATTTGTACAGAATGCAGCAGGGTTTACATACGTAAACGTTCACTGAAATATTTTCATCTGTAATTTATTAGCATTAATATTTTGCAAATTATAACTTATAAAACATGCATTTCTCCAAGGTACAAATCATTAGCTACCTTATTAAAAAAAAAAAGTACAACTGATCTCTAAATACTGGCTTTTTGAGCTCGAAGTCTCCCATGTCTTAACAAAAATGTAAAAAATGATCAATTCTATCTCAATTTCATGCAGAACAACATGCTGGAGTCTCTGAAAATCTGTCCACACGGTGTTTTGAGTCTGGAAGCACCAGCAGCTCTGGATTTGGTGGTTTTGTTTTTAAATGTGAGTATATATGATTTTAATAGATCATGTAATAATGATAATTGGTTGCTGGTTGGTGGAGCCTCTTAAATATTACAGTTTTAGCCAGTTTGTGTATGTATTTGGAATACAGAACCAAGTAGCTGCTCTATAACATATCACTGTCTTTCCAGTATAGATCCAAAAGGTAGTTGAATTGGTTACATACTATAGTTTGTGTGGGCTGTTTATTATATATGTCACTGTACCATGAGTTCAGTAGCAGATTTGCTGTATATAGCAAAAAAAAAAAGGCAACAAAAGCTTTGGAGACTTCAGGAATTCTGTCAAACCAAATGCAAAATACTCACTTGAAATGAGTGCCTATTTAACTGGATGGTTCAAAATCATGATGGGATACTTTTGGCCTACATTGAATGAAGCCAAGTCTTTATGTATTCTGTCCTTAAGGTAAGAAGTGTAGCTCACCAGATACTTTGCTGTTTTGTCTGATTAAAAGAGAAAAGTGTTCTAAAAATCAAAATGTGTCCGAAGAGGTCAAAACACTGGGGGAAAAAAATTGACAGTTTCACAGGTTCCATTAATTTCTAAGGAGTTATAGGAAAATCCTACCCACGGCACACCAGATGCATAAGCTTACCCCAAAATGATGCATACTGTTGAATGTTGCCTGGGTCAGTAATGTGGGAAGAAATGTTTTGTGGTACCACCTACAGGTGAGTATAGTCAAAAGCATAGAAGAGGAAATAGGTTTGCAGGCCTGGGAGACATTGAGTAAAAAAATGATGCAGAAGAATGCAGCCTGGAAGATGAGGAATGGTGTAAAATATTAATGGGCAATGAGGGGCAGAAAACACAAGATTTGCAGAGTCAAAAGGGTGGCAAGCTTTGTAGAAGTTAGATTTGCAGAATCTGGCTCTATTGCATACAACTTTAAAGTTATGAAAGCCATCAAAGTCCAGGAATGGAAGCTTGTTTTCACTTCCTGCCATACTTCTAATTATATTTGCATTAAATAAAGAAGATAAAATACAACGCTTCAAAATCCTCAGCAAGAATTGTGAATAGCAATTTGAAGCACTTCTAAAATAGTTATTCAGCATAAATAAAATGTTGGAAAAATAATTGGGAGTCCTAAACTAGTTCTGAAAATTGCACATTTGCTTGACAGTTCTATTCCTTATCACATCATGGGGAAACTTTTGTTCTCTAACAACATAAGTAGTCATTTAGTAATTAATATATTGGGTACGTTTAGGCCTCCACTAGTCAAAAGGAAGGATAAAGCTTCTAAGGCACTAGCTTGTGATATGCTTATAGAAGGAATGTGAAATATTGTGGTTTGTTTAGGAAATCTAATGAATTTAATGGAAGAAATGCCCCAATACACGACCGGTGATCATATAAACAGTAGGGTTCTTTTAACAGAATGTTCAACTGTAATTGTTTAAAATATTGTTGGGTTTTTTTATTGTTTCCAAAAACCAATTTTGGTATAAAACCCAATTTTCAGTCTAAGGTTTTGCATTGTACAGCATAATGTAATCTAGGTCGATACAATTATTGTTTTCTCAAAGTCAGCCGTTAATTTTAATGTACAGATGCAGAGATAGAAAGTATGCTTCAAAGTTTATATGTAAACACTCTTTCTAAGCACATAATGTTTATTAAAAGCTACGCTTTAAGATATGCCCCTTATTTAAATCATATGGTATTTACTTTGTTCAATTCTTAAGACGTTTTCCTGTCTGCCTCCTAGAAATCACAAAGAAAGAAACTTAGATTGTGAATGCAAACTCTTGTCGTCCGTCTTTGCTCCTCCAAGACCATATTTTGACTTAGGGAATAGCTTCCTTAATGTTGTCAACTACTAGTTACTTGGATCCTCTTTGGTGCTTTTTAACATTGTTTGGCTTATTTTAGTTTTTTCTATTCCTTTTGCTGTTGGTGGTCCTTATGTGTCTATAATAAGTAGGCAGGTAAGTGAGACTGATTTTGGTAATAGAGTTGCACTTAACTTTCCTTGTTGTTGTTGCTTTAGAAATTCTATGTACTTGTACAGATCAACAGTTCTTTGATTCATTGAGGATTTGACTTTCACAAATGGCATTACTGAAGGCAGTTATAGTTGTCATTTTTATGTGTGGGGCATGGATTGATTAATTTATCAAAAAAAAAAAAAAAGGCAGCTTACTTAGAGCTTCACAAAATAATTTGGGGGGAGGAAGGGGGGAATTATATATAACTTGGTCCAAAAATTATCTTCTTATCCAGGCAGAAGTTGATTGAACTTTATAAAAAGAAGAACAAGATCATCTATTTCTTCTTTTAAAAGCAAATATATTTTTGCAGATTGTGTAAATGAAAGATCCTACTAAGAAAAATATGACAAGCAGAGAAGTGGTTTTTATTAAGGTCAGACCTTTTCAAAATGGGCTGCTTTTAAAGTGTGTATGTTGCAGTGGGAAGTAGAGAACAAGGGCAACAAAGTAACAATTTTAATGATGGTTTGTTTCAAAAACTGGTTATTGATTCTGTCAATGCAGCCGTAGTTGGGTTTTTTTTTTAAGAAGCTAGAAAAATCTCCTTTTCTACATTCAGTTAGGAAAGGAAGACTTCATAAAAGATACTGTAAATCCAGTGGTATGTACATGGTATGTAGTAGCAGTGCTGAGAATATTTGACTAGAAGCAGCCTTTTCATAGTAGTTGGAAGGGAGAACACGAGGAAGATAGAGAAAGAACAAAGGGAAAAACGAGACACGGGAGAAGGAGAGATTAAGGAAGAAAAAGAAAACAGTCTATCTTATCAGTTTTCCTTTCATGAGGAATAATCGAAAAATGAATAAAATTCTAGCTCAAAGAAGAAATATTTTTACATCACACTAGCTCAGAGAAGAATACCCGACGTTATTAGAAATTAATTCCAATATTATCTTTTGAAGGTCAAGTGAAATTGTGCTCTTGGATATAGATTACAAGCCAGGCATATCCTCTGTGCAATTAAAAGCAACATGCTCTACTAAAGAGAGTGAAAACTATTCACATCAGCTTGGAGTAAAGAATCTATGTTCTCATTTTATTACAGTAGTATGCATTTTGAAGTGTAACAGCATTAATCTCTAGTTTTATACTTAGTTCTGCAAAGACACATTACAGATCTTAAAGAAAAAAATGATTAGAAAATGGGAACGTGATTTTTGGCTTTTTTTAATTATGGGTTGCAGATCGTACCTTTTTTTTTTTGCATATTTATAAAAAGCAATGTAGTAACATAAATGAACGTGCAGTACTGGAAACATGCAGTTGATAAGAGATCATTTACATGTAACAAAAAAAAGTAGATTCCAGTTAGCGTATTCTAATCTATACTGCACTTAATGTCTCAAAATTAATCTGATTTCACTGGGGCTTGGAGTGTTATTTTTTTTCTTTCCTATGTCACCTTCTCTGCATCTTTTCCTCCCCCCCATTTCTAAGTGTATTTTATTAAAATTACATGTTTTCATAATTTTAAACCTTAGGGTCTTAATTTCACCTCCCAGCCCTGATTAAGATAATATTCTTTTTTTTTTTTTTTTTCCAAAGATGCTGAACTCCTGTGGCTCCCATACAAGGGGCTCAGTAGTGCTCAGCACTTCTGCAAATAACTTACTTGAAAGGTAGGCACTTTTATTTTAAATAGTTAAATATTTATTCAGAAGGTTCATGCTAAGCCTTTTCATTTGGAAACATACCTTTTGACAGGCTCCTTAATTTCACATTATGTGGTTTTTATAGCTTAAATGGACCATTGGTGGGACAAAGCTCTGCCAAGTGGTCAAGTGGGTGTGAGACTAGGGTACTGCTGGCTGGTATGGCAAGATGCTGATGCTTTTTTTCAGATTTGAGTGGCAAAAATCTAAGCTGTACTCCCACAACATCAGCCTTTCTTTCGGTACATGCCATCATTGCACACTTCAGCTGTTTTCATTTCAATATATTCATATAAGAGCATTTGATATTACACTGAAAACCAGTTGAATTGTTGCAGCAAATAGATAGAAAATGTTCTAGGTTGTGGATAGGTTATTTGAAAATAAATTAAATACACAATGTATTTTGTGTTGGGGGTTTTCTCAGGGTTAAAAATAAGTTTGGATCAGAACCTGTGTGAATAAAGGCCATTTGAACTAGTTAGGTTCTTGTTGACATAACTCAGCTTCCTACAAAGCTGTTGAATTAAATGAGTTGGAGTATAAAAGGGTATAGAATAATATACCTAGTGTATATCTAGCTCCATGTACACGTATCTTGTTTTCTTGCCTTTCCTGCTTTGCCCTCAGTAGCGAGGCTGTGCCCAGACCCCTGCCTGTGCTCCCGGCGAGCCTTCCTGCGTGGCAGCTTTGCCTGTGCCCTTCAGCGCCAGCTGCCATAATGCAGGGTGTAAAAGGCATGGGTAATCTTGAGCTGACCCAGCAAACCTCTGGGATATTCATGTGACCTGCAAAGGTCTAGCAAAGGGGATGTATATCTTGTCCAAAGGAAGGGTTTGGTGTGATTTACATTGGTGCATAGACTTGGAGCAGAGGCTGATTTTTAAAGTCAGTGCAAGAATTTTGTCTCTGTCGTATGCAGAGAAATATTTCTATAGCTCTTGGATCTTTCTCAGCTCTGTCTGAGTCTTCTGAAAGGAGAATTTCAAAACGAATGGTACTGTGCTTTTTGCTTTATGATAGTCTGTAGTTGAGGATAATTTCCTCTTCTCATTCATTCGTCACTTAAAAACCCCCAAATAAACAAAACCCCAAACAAAACCCCACCAAAATTAACCTGAAGTCTATAAGAAATTAACTGAGTTAGTGGAATAGTAGAACCAGAATGTATAATTATTAATAATTTAATTTAATATTCTAATGGTATTAGAATTGCACCAGAAGAAACTGTTGAAATAGTTGGCTGTGTCCTAATTCTTTTTGCTCTGGTTGATGTATTTGAATATAAATTATATTTTAATATATATTAATTTAAATTGCAATTTAGTTGTCTATTACAATAGCCTGTCATTTATGTTACAATTTTTCTGGTTGCTGATGTATTGAAGTTATTTTTATTACTTATTTCCCTGCAAAAAGTCAAAAAAAGTCTTATGGAACAAAATGAGAGGAAGGGAGGTGTTGACTTTTAACTCTTCTGTTGTTTGGAGCTTTAGAGTTTTTTGTTCATCTGAGATGATGCATCTGTGTATAGCTAATCTGATTTAATGTTGGTTTTTATTAGTATCATTGTCTCCTCTCTTTCTTTAGGAGGCATTAAGTCTTTCTGTGACTTAATTTTTAATCTTGATTTCAAAGACTGACTTTAGACTAAAGCCAGAACCTAGGCATTTTGAAAGCTTTGTGGTTAATCATGTAGAAATAACTCATAGGGTTTCTCTTAGCAGAGAGGTCTAACAGTGGTGTCTGTCATGACTATAGCAGTAAATGGTCCTTCCAAGTGTCCAAGAAGTATAATCTAGTTTTGTCTGTAATTAACAACAACAAAAAAAGAGAACAACTTATCCAGTACAAGGCCTACCCACCCGTTCTTTTGGTACAGGCCACGGTGTACCACTGATTTCAAGTATTTGTATGCTTGTGCCTCTTTAGCCAATTCATTTTTCATTCATGCTTTGTATGAAATATTCTATTCTTTCATAGAAAGTTGAATTAATGTCTGGTGTTACATGAGTTGGGGCTCTGAACATCATGTGAGAAATCTTAAACAGAAAGACTTGGTCAGCACTATGAAGATACTTACGCCCTTATGCTATGTCTCTTATTTAAAATAGGTTCATTTCTAATTTAAATCACAGCCCATCCCATTTCCAATTTTCTTAGCTATGAATTTGTTCAGGGCTCAGTGCTAATAAAGGGTTAAGAGTCTAGAAATAACCCTAAAATGCTCAGTAGGGCTGCTGATCCCAGACTCAGTCCTAATAGTGGGGAGGTTTAGAAGGGTATGTGGGGAGTAAAGGGAAGGGGGAACATACTGGGGAAAAGGCCCTTCTTCCAAACTCCTGAGCAGCAGATGGGATGCTCTGGAAATACTTAGATCATACCAATAAATAAAGACTAGCACATGTTCCAAAGAAATGATGTTTTTTGCCTATACAGTAAAAAAAAAAAAAGAAAAATAATCTGGTCTTAGAGTCACAGCTGCAATGGCACAGTGACTCATAGTCTGTGAAGTGTGGGATACTCCCTTTATAAAACAGAGTGGAATGAACTGCTGTTCAGATGCAAAATCTTCCCTAAGACCCACAACTGAGCTTTGAACAGAAATGTTTTGACTTGTCAACAAAAAGTAGCTTACTTCAGAAAAAGAAAGAAGCAGGGAGCAGCATAACAAAAGCATATGAGCGAGGTGTGAAAATAAAGTGGGTTCCCTCCCCAGATCTTTAAGTAAGAAATCGATAATCCTGGTTTTGTGATTTGATTCCTTTCCTACTCTCTCCTCTGAATTAAAACAAAACATTAATAAAAATAAAATCATTGTTATGTGTATCTTAATGAAGTTCTCCCTCAGGGTGTTGTTCATGGAGAAATATTCTCATGTGAGCACATACACGAACTATATGGGGAAAAAGCTATTTTCTGTTCTTGATTAAAGATATTTTTAAATAGACATTAGAGTTTAACCTGAGCCTTGTAGGTAGATGCTTTGCCTTAAGATTCTGGCATTTAAGAAAATAAGTAGCTTTAATTGGAGTTGCCGCTGTTTACCAGCAGTAGCGTTGTTCCTTTGATGGTCTTGGACTAAAACCAAAGTTTATAGAGAAGGAACATGCAGTTTTTGGACGGATAGAATTGTAAAAAAAGGTCTGCCGCTGAATGCACAAATCCTTCTTTAAGTCACTCTTTACTACTGCTTTAAATCCTCCTTACTTTATGCCTGCTTATTCTTTTAAGTATAGCAGTTAGTTAACAATATCAATATATCACACTCGGCCGCTTGCCAAGCTACTGCGTATGAAGTCCAAGCAACTTAACAGGACAGCTGCTCCCACGGGCGCAGGCGAGGCAGCTGGGGGGAACCCACGCATCGCCCAGGCTGGAGCCCCTGACTTCCACGGGCCAGCACTGGTCCTTGAGGCGATTTCACAGAACCAAGCTTTTCTTCTTTGGTCTAGACTGGGTGAAAGTAAATGGAGTTGTGCAAGTCTCTCTCTTTTGTGATTTAAAAAAAAAAAAAAGTTAATTTCACCCGCAACAGCACAAGTAATACAACATGCCTTATGTTACGAAACTGCAAGTAATGGAGAGATTTGAAGCTCTAAAGAGGGTCTCTGTCTGTATGGTTCCAGATTTCCCAGGGGAGAGGAAATAGAAAGGAAGGCTTATTGGAGAGAGGCTGTGGAAGGAGCTGGTTCTTGTACCTGAAATGCTTTGCCATTGTCAGTCTCTGGGAGCATCTGCAAGGGCTGGAGATGTGAGTCTTATGATGGACTCTTTGGCAGGGGCTGTGCGTTGTGATGTTGGCTGGGCTGTGCGTTGTGATGTTGGCTGGGCTGTGCCATATACTGTGAATGTTATCCTTAAATATTGCTGTAGTGTGGTCCTTTGCCTCTAGCATGGTGGACTGTGTCAGTCTGGGCATCCAGATCTGCTGGCTGATCACCTAAGTGAAGCGGAGTAGCCTCTACTTCCAATGTACTATTAGTTGTAGATCCATGCACTTGAACGTGAGAACTGGGAGAAACCTTCCATACAGAAATATGAAGCTCAGGTCTCAACTGAGGCCTTATTTCCATAGCAGTTATGATTAAGTATCAAACAGACAAAACCAAACCAAAACCAGCCCCACCTCTATCTATAAAAAGAACCGTGTTTCTCTACTATCAAATGACTTCCTTAATGGTGATAGCAGTAGGCCTCCATTGCAATGCCCCTCTACTTGGGTTCTGTAGAAAGCTTCAGAACTCCCCTGTAGAAGTTATTTCTGCTACGATCTGAAATGTTTGATAGTCCTGTAGTAACTTCAGAGGAAAATGAACCGTGGCACTTGGTGTTTAAAAACAAAAATCCTGGTACTAAGATAATATTTGCTTGCGTACGAAGAAGCTCAAGGATAGCAAAATTGTCCACGTTAAACTTGTGAGACTGTAACAAAGACGTGTTTTGAAATGATTCAGGATGTTGTGAAACCTTACTTTTCAAGAAATAATAGACCATATTACCAGAACCACTTAATTTTAACTGAAATATGCAAGAGGGAGTCTTCTAATATTTGGTGTCGCCTCCTATCCATTTGGAAAAAAAAAAAAAGACTATTTTTAAAGAAAACATTCTTCAAAACTGTTCTGCTCTTGTGGGCTTGTTTCTGTTTTACTTAGTGCCAAATGAAGGAAAGGAACAATTTTCACAGATAAAGCGCAAGTCTTATGCATGTGTACAAAGTAACATTCATAGCACCAGTACTACTGGCTTAATACAGGTTTTATGGGTAAAATAGATCTATATTCAAATAAAATATAGTCAGTAATGAGAAAGTCATTAACTTGCATAGGCATTCAGAGCCTAGCACATATTTCTGTGCTTTTGCCGAAGATTCAAAGCTTTTTCTAAGTCCTGTTTTAGTAGGGTAACTTTCATTCAGCTGCTAGTGAAACTTAAAGGACCTCTAAATAACTGAAAAATGAGAACTAATGCCGTATTATTTAGCAATCCAAACCAGCATAGAGGAAAAAATAACTCGCTGGAGAACGTGAAATGCATGTACATGAAGCAGAAAGATGTTGCAAGGATTGTTTTGTTTAGATTTACACTGGTGCACTTTTGCTGAACTTCAGATTCTGCTGCTGCTTATATAGAAAAATGTTCCTAGGCCTCTATCAGTGTTAATTATCTTAAGATATGGTCATAACGTTATCGTTGTATCATCTAAGGGCAGGATACTGTTCAATTCCAAAATATTCAGGATGTATTAGAGTGTGTGTATAGATGTGTGTAAAAAGGTCATATATAAAAATACATATCTACGTATTTTATATATTTTGAAATTCAGTTTTCAAATCTGAAAGACTGCAAATTTGAATTTGAGGACTTCAAGGGGATAGTGATGTTGATTCTACACAGTTTTTCTTACTGGTATCAGAGGGTGTCTGTCTGGTCCTGCTCAACATGAAGCCTGCTACTGGCTGGCACATAATTTTAGAACTTTATTATTGCAGAAGCCTATCCTTGTAGCACTGGTGTAGCTACTGTAGACTTGTTTAAACTTTTTATAAGCTCTTACACATAATAAACCAAAAAGTTACAAAGCTAGATGCTGTAAATCCACACAGAAAGAAGCACTCTTGTTTTCAGTTTCTTAATACATATCTTGATAAAATATTTAGTAAGGTGAACTGTGTCACGGGTAAGTACTGTACGGGCATCTTGTTTTAATTCTGTTCTGCACTCGCTAGCTCTGCAGGCTTGCATTTGATCTCTGAGCCAAGATAAAACCCACAATGAGAACCAAACAGTGCAAATAAACAGAAATGTCTGCTTTGGTAAAGGGTGTAAAAGAAAAGAAGTGTTCCACTATGACCGATAGTAGGTACCCCCAGACACTGTTATTCGCACAGCCGTTATTCTGAGACCGTATCCTCAGACATGGCTTGCAAACTGTGGAAGTGGAGGAGCTGCTGAAGTCCAGGGGAGGCTGGGAGAGGCTGTGCTGGTCCTAGGGAGGGGCAAGGCTGCCCAGGCACTGCAGCTACCACTGTGCTGCAAATGCACCGTTGCTCGTGGTCTGTTTTAGTAGTTACTGTGATAGGTAAGAAAGAGCAGAAAGCTAATGGATTTCATTACCCTTTTCCAAGTGCAATTTTAACAGGCCTTACCCACCCGAGTCTTGGATTTTTATATGATGCTTCTGTAAAAATTGTACTTAAAGTTTTGGTTTTATTAAAATTTTTCTTAATTAACAATCCCCAAGAAACTGGTCGTTATGAGCAGTTTTGTGAGTGGCTTAGAACTTAGTGCCCTTGTCAAGACAAGGTCTGTTAGAGGATTGTTTCCTCAATAAGATGAGGGGCTGGGCAATGTTGCTTTTTTAATAGACTAGTAGGGTTTTTTTTGTTCGATAGAGCTACGTCTTGGACGCTGCTAGATCATTTGTTCAGGACAGTATGTGGCTTCAGCCTGGTTTCTATCATCTGAAGAAACATGAGAGTCTAAGTTCTTCATACTGTAACATTCCTCTGGTCTCTCTGTCTGAATGAAGGAGGGAACACATTTCAGAGTACAGTTGTTTAAATATTTAGTAGTGAGTTTACTGCTTACTACTGTTGATTTCAAAGGGGTTAGCCCTTGAAATAAACACAGCTGTTGGATACTCAGGAGTGTTTTCAGGATGGCGCCTTAACATAGCACTTGTAAAGGACTTGTACGGCATTAACAATTTTAGGTCCTGAACCTGCAAACACTTAAGTGTTTCAGTAACTTTATTCTTGAGAACAGTCTGGTAGTACTCACATGAGTGTGATTATGGACATGAGTAAGTGCTCGCAAGATCGTGGCATTAGTTTTCAAAGGGACCGTAAAGTCTATGGACCATTGCAATATTCTCTATACTGCAATGACCTGTGAAATTACCACTTATATATGTAGTACTCAGTCCTGTGAACGTTTAAATGAGCAAGTAGCTTTACTTATCCAAATAAACCCCAACAAACAAAAGAAATGATATGGGATTGCTTACAAGAGTAAAGCTGGTGATACCTTTAAATGTTTTCAGGGCTGTCCTGCAGACGACTATTAAAACATGTGGTTTTGTTCCATGTGTTGAATCACAAATGCATACTCTGGATTCAAATAGCATAAGAAAAAATAAGCTAGGGAGTTTACAGAGTGACACAGACTCTACCAAAAATCTCTGAAGTTGCTGAAAAGTTTTCTACTGACAGCAGTGAAGGTGAATCAGGCCCCATCGAGAAAACCAGTAATTTTAATTTTGTCTTTAGAATTTGAAAAATCTGCATATATGAAATCTGTAAATATTAAACCGTGTTGCTGGACCAAAATGACACCATGATGTTATTATTTCCTGCCTTTGTTCCCTGTCTTCTGTCATATTGGGGTGAAATCCCCCCTGTTTTTACTTATAAATGGTCATATGTTGTGTAGAGTTGATATTTTATTTAGAAATAATTAGCATTTAAACAAAATCAAGAAAAGGCAATATTTCTCTCTAGATATTTTTTACTATATAGGGCAGACAATATAGAAGACAAAAAAAGCAAGTGAACATTTTCATATTAGGAAAAAAAAAAAAAAATCCTAGAGCGGTGTGGTAGATCTTGGTCATCACTAGCCTGAAGTCAAGAAGAGCCGTGCTCATAGCTGTACAGAGATAACGACCAAAACGGTGTGTTCTCTAATAAAAGCAAAAGGAACAATTCTATATAAGCAGCTCAATTTTTTTCCACTGCCTTTGTAAAAGCAGATTTGTTAGCTTGTCTCATTTATTAGCGTCCACAAAATGGATCATATAGGGTCTGTGTTCAGATGCAAAGTAGGCTTTTGCTTCCCAGAGCTACCTGGACTTAAAATATCAGTGTCTGAGAAGTGAGTAATTCATCCAAATGTTTAAGAAAGTTGTGTTAAAATATTAAGCATTTAAATATCATAGATGCTTTTTTGGCCGTTGTTGAATAGTTATGTGGGGACTGGTACTGTGCTTTGTAGTTGCTATGGAAACTTTTTAGTACATACAATTTGGGAACAAGAAATTGGAAGTAATTTTTGCATTCCTAAATCCAGTTTCCTCGTAATAAGAGGGACAGTTGTGGATTATCAGATTGTTACCAAAGCTTTCTGCCAGATCCTAAGGTTATTAATCTCCAGGAAAAAAAAGGGAGGAAAAATTATACTAATAAACTTCTACAAAGAAATAAGAAGAAATGATATCTATTTTTTAATAATGTGGAAACTAATCAGTTAAAAAGCCAGCATTTTAATATGTTCTTGGGAAAATG
>JAAGNO010021527.1:15095-36955 GCA_033439905.1 Ceryle rudis
AAATAGATCTTATATGAAACAACTTTTTTAAAGTATTTAATAGATATCCTTTATTAACTTGAAGTATTCAGGATATACAAGAGATAGGAAACACCTTTAATGTGTGCTAAAGACTGTATACTCATTTAGAAGCCTGATCACAGAGTTCTTGTTTTCTTTGTTAGTGGATTTGAATACAGTAACATACCCAGAAAGATTCAAAAATACCAAAGCAGTTTTGCGAGCAAACCCAGTTGAGTTTGCTAATATGTATTTTTTAAGATTAAAAAGTAAACCAAAGCCACCAAAGAGGAATAATGTTTGTAATTTATTGGCAAAATGATTTAAAAAGTGATGATCCTTATATTTTCCAGGGGGAAAAAAAAAAGGGGGCTTTTTAGTGTGTTTAATTAATTCTTATATGTTTCTGTTGTTCATTCCTAGTGATGAATTATTCCTGTCAATAAACAGGATTTGAATAAAAATATTCTTTTTACTTTAATTGTAAAAATTACCACCAATAATAATTGGTTTACTAATAAAATTGTTGTTTAGTGTTTATCCAATTTGATATAAGTCTGATTTTGAAAAATTTTTTATCTTTTCCTGGTAAAGTGATTTAGTTTGTCCATAAAAAAATTCAAAATTAAATTTTTTTCATAACATTGTTGCTCTTCTCTTTGAAAAGAACAGCTTTCTTGTAAATGTTAATTAGAATTTTTAAAAAGTAACATCAGAAATAAAGCATTGAAAAAAGTGACCCATATAAGTACTGAACATTTTTTTGAGGTTGTTTGATTTTAATAACATATTTTTGTTTCAAACTGGTTATTCTTTTGAAGTTTTTCTATTGCTAGTTTAAAGTTCATCTGGAGGCTTTATTTTTAAGCTAATATTTTACAAAATTTATGTTCAAAGATATCATAGCATAAATATTTGCATTTAAATATTGATTAGATCTCTTCATTTTGCTTTCCTGTTTGTGAACTTGTCAATTAATTTCCACAGGGATATGAAAAATAGGTTTTAGACAGAGATAATCCACTATAATCCCAAAACAGAAATCAGAGGACAAAATGGTCACAGCAATAAATTATTCTTTTATAAATTCTTGTTACCTTGATTCCTCCAAAATTTTTCAAATCCCCTGCTTAAGGTCACAAGAAATATGAGCCTCACCAAAACCTTAAAATAAAGAAGTTGAGAATACGTAAACCAAAAATGGTAGATTATTTTAAATAACATTATTTAATTATGGAAATTGCTAGTCTTACATATAGTAGTGGAATTTTTTACTATATCTCCATAACTCGGACATTGTCAATTTTCATTGATTAGATAAAGCTTTAAAATATTCCAGAAAGTTCAAAGTTGGCTCCAGTCATTTCACATCAATCCATAAAAAAGTGTACTCTCGCAGACAGGAGGGCACAGACCAAGTTCCGTGAAAAGTTCTGTAGTTAGATTTTTCAGGTGGGGGAGACTGAACTTCATGAGCATCTATTTTTGATTTTTCCCTCTGGCCCCTCTCGCTCCAACTTGGTTAGAATTAGAAATAAAAGATCATCTTTTTACTCGGGATGCAAATTCTCTCTTCCCTATATGTTTGATGACAGACATCTGTTTCTAAAAGAAATTGTTTTGCACAAAATACCATCTGTTTAAGGAAGTCGGTGTAGCACATGTATCATCCTCTAATATTATATTCTAAGATTATCATAGAGATCCACATGAGGTTTTGGGGAGAAGAATAAAAGGTGTAGGAACAGAAAGTTGGTATAGAGTGTATACATAGGCGCTTATACAGTCACCTTAAATTTGCATATTAGTGATGATGGTAGGACTCGTGTTTAAAAGGACTGCAGTATAATTTCTTGCAGTAGTTAATATACTTAGTAGAGGGAATGTGTCACTTTTAATGTCATATAGATGCTTTATGGAAGAGTAACTTGATTTCCAGTGTGTTTAAACTATCATCCAGAAAAAATCTTGAATTAGAGGCATAAAGGACAAGTTGGAATTTACGTTCAGTGGTCTTACTGCAAGAAACAAGCATACAGCGCAGTTACGTTTCTCTAGGCACTTACTTAAGACACGTAGCAATTACAGAGGTCACAAAATTTGGAAGGCATATTCTGCAAGTATTTTAACTTTAGCTTTGTCTAAATGTAATTGTTCAAATAATAATTAAAGCGTGCACTAATCTGACTGTGGTAGAGAACGCTGTGTTAGGAAGTGTGTGAGTTGCAAGGATTCTGGCCGAAAAGTGTGTTCAAAATCGATACGTTCTCAGCAGCTAATTTGAGCCAAGCTGACTTCTCTTTTCAGCTAATGTACATGCTAAGAATTATTACCATTCACTCAGAAAAGTTTTAATGCAAACTGAAAATGTTTGTTTTAGAGCAAACATGAAAAAGGGAAGGACTTACTTACCTACTTGATTAAATGCAAAAGCGAAACCGCACGTAGGATTTTGTTGTGCTGTGATAGAACTTATTTTACCAGTCACTTTCATAACCTTTAAACAGCCTTAAATAGTACATATGAAAAACACATTCATAACAGATTCCCCATAGGGAATTTTCTTTGGTTTAAGAAAATTTTATTAAAGATTGGCATTGCAAATAACATTTTTCATAACTATATGTAGACCTGTTAAAATTTTTATTAAAACTGGAGTTCGGCCTGTTCCTTTTCATCATTCTATCAGATATTAAACTCCAGCAGCAGCTGTAGGAAATGGAGAAAGGGATTTTCAAAGGGATTTGAGTCTCCCTGTCTCTGTGCCTTTAGTGATCATATTATCATAACTATCACACATAACAAAGCTCTAAATCTGTAATTCAGATAAAGTAGTGAGGACTTTGAAATACAAAAATCCAAACATATGCTGTAACACTTTTTTTGCAATGCTGGTTCCTTTAACGTGGATTTTGTAAACTTGGAGAGGTATCCAACAGATTTTGTATACTAACACATGCTAAATGACATTATTACTTAAACTTTTGATGGAGATTTAATTAAAGGTATATTGTATTATACCTACAATGGTTTCCCTAAGAGTATACTAGATACCGTTCTACCAGATGATGATCAAACCACTAAAGGTTAATAAGAAATGATGTTAGGAGCGTTTTTTTGGACTGAATTATGTAAGCTAAACTACTGTGGAGGCAATGCCCATCTTCTCAACAGTGTGTGAGTCCTGTTTCATGAGGGGACAGCTCAGCATAATGCTGTGTTGAAATGGTAAGTGTGAACACAATTCTCTGATGAATTTAAAAAGCTAAAGATGTGATGTAATAAAAATTAAGCAG
Organism: Ceryle rudis; assembly: GCA_033439905.1. Lineage (NCBI taxonomy): Eukaryota > Metazoa > Chordata > Aves > Coraciiformes > Cerylidae > Ceryle > Ceryle rudis. Next base: position 18,392 of record JAAGNO010021527.1, read on the forward strand.
GCTAACTTTTAAAGTAAAAGCAATGTAGTACAAAAGAAATGCTTTCCAAAGTATTTCAAGTATTTCTCTAAGCTTATTTACATTGAGAAGATGGTTTTTGTATTAAGTGCCTAGGGAAAACAGTAGTTGTATTGTGAAAAGTTAGGAAAACTCTAAATCTCAATATCATACCGGCTTGTAAATGAGCAGTCGCATATATATTTATTGTAACACTGCCTTCTGCTGGTCACACCTCATTTATGATGTAAGTGAAAGTGCTAGATAATAACAGGATGTGGTGTCTGTCTAAAATTATTCTCAATATGAGCTGTTTGGTGCTTAGGAAACATTGATAGGGAGATGGTGTATATCTATCAGATGTGTACACATCAGTGGCAAACACATTGCATCTATGCTACATGTTCACAGCTGTTAATTTGATATTTTCTTGACCTCAGCCGAGAGAAAAATTTTCACGTCTAGCGCAGCAGAGAATTATCAAATCCTTTCACTTTGTTGTTAAATTGATTCCTACTTTCAGCCTTTCTGCAGAATTAGAATTTCTGCTTGTCTCTGCTTTTTTAGTTGCAGGGCTTTGGTTGTCAGAGAGAATATACCAAGCAAGACATCTGCAGAAAAAACTTCTGCTTCATAACAAATGTCTACATGCAATGGAGGTTAGGAGACTGTTAGATCTGTGTGTTTATGTATACATTTAGGCAAGTGTTTGCATAAGCTGTACTTTTTGTTCCTGAGTACTTTATTATTCCTCAGTTAGTCATTCGAAATACACACATATATTATGATAATTGCTCCTAGAGGAAAAATACAGGATTTTGAGCATGGTTTCTATTTTACTTTCTTGCATGGAAAACACAAATTTTCTGTTTAAAAAAAAAAAAAAGAAAAAAATCAAAACCCCCTCAAAACTGCTGTATGAAGCATTTTCTCTTTCCTTAAGCACGCGTGACTGGTAAAAAGTATAATGTATTTATATATATATTTGACTGCATGTCTGTCAAAATGAAGGAAAATATTTATCGTTGTATACCAGCTTCATCATAATAGGTTTCAGAGGTATGAAACAGTATATATTTCAATCTCGTATAAAAACCTGAAATTAGAAATCAAATATTTGGTAGGAGTTATCTTCAACTGTGAAGAATATAATGGCTAAACTACTCATTTACTCTGTGAAAACATTGGCATGCATGTCTGGCTGCCTACAATAAAATTAATGACTAGATTGTGCAGTGTGGGAAAATTTTTATTTTACTTTGGTTTTCCTCAAGAAGTGAAATCCTGCTTTAGTTGCCTGAGGCTACATTTTTAAGCACCTTTATTACAGCGCAGATAAAAACCCAGCTATCTGACAAAATGCATTCTGTTTTATTACAAAGGATTACTTCAAAAAGAGCAATTCTGTACATTCTGGGGATAATTTAAACACCAAGAATCCCTGTTGTATGGCAAATAAAAAGTAATTATCCATAATGCATACTAGAGTTGCATTTTAATGGACAAGACCTATCAGAAAACGCACAGAATGAGAAATTTCCAGTTTTAAGTTCCTTCCCAGAGTTTAGGGTCCTTGCCCGACTGCCTGAGGAGGATTGTACCCTGACTCCATGGGATCTCTGTCTGAGCAATGACTGCGAATTCCAGCCCTGCAGTCCTCAGAGGATCACTGGGGTCCCATCTGACCCTTGTAGTCTATGAACCTTAAGGTTTTAATAATTAAAGACCAGCCTAACCCCATGTGTGCGTGTTTTTAAATTCCAAATCTCATCTTAGATGTAACAGTAATTAAAAAGTCACTTGCAAAATGATAATAGAGTCAGCCTTGTAAGAGCAGATATAACATGCATAATAAAACACTCTGTGGCAGTGTTAGAGCTGTGCTAGGAAAGACAAGGTGCTGTTAAAAATGCAAAAGGATGCAGAAAAAAATATCAGTAAGATATTAAGCTTTGGTGGCAGGAAAAAAAAAGGTTTAATGGTCACAAAGCTGACCACGAATTACTCTGTGTTAAAGGAGTTGCCGTTACCTTTTTATGGATAGCATTTAAACTGGACTGTTCTTCCGGATTTATGAATCTTCGAGGAAATTTCTCATTCCATTATATTTTTGGCTGTCTTTTTACACTCCGTATGTGATTTGTTTGCTTACATACATGTGAGCTCACTTGTGTGCGTGCACGCGACACACAGGAGAATGAAAATCCCAGAGTGAGTTTGTGTTCAGGGTGGCCCCAACAGCACATAAACATGTTTAAACCTGAATGTTAAAGTGTGTGTATCCAGAGAGATAATATGTGATAGTGGGCAGCATAATTCACTCTCATTTCCTTGCGTTAGAGCTGACTGCATAATTCATGAATGGCAGAACAAAGTCAAGCCAGGAGTGAGTTGCACATGGACATCCCTAATGAATGTGCATACTACCTACTGCCCATCAGGTTATACTTAAATCATCAGTATATTATGGGGGCATTCCTGTCTCCTCCTCCATATTTAGTTGTCAAAGTGGGGTTTTTTTCCAATAATATGCTTATAAAAGTTTCAGGTTTTTTGCATTGCCTAGGAGAAAGTGTGTGGGGATTCCTCACTCTCACTCAAATCCTTTTGTACGAGAAGGCAGCAGAGTGTATTCGGCACTCAGCTTTTATGTTTTCAGGAGTATCTTTATGCTCATCTGCATTTTGACTTCACATTTGTGTCTTTTGGTTCAGACTTCTAGGTTTTACCTGTATTTATTCTTAGGCGTGTGCCTTTATTTCCATCTTTTGTTTTGGTTGGATTTTTTGTTTGTTTGATCTGTAGCTACCATATGTATTATCGTGCAACCTGCAATGAGCTTTTTAGATGTTCACTTACTGTATACAGATGAGTAGAAACACAGCAATTAATTATCCCTTGTGCAGTGGCAGTCTCTGCAGAATAAGTAGGGTCGAAATGTGTAGATAATCTTGCATGTGATCAACTACGTAATGAAACACGTTTCAAAGGTTTAGATACTGAAACAAAGATATCAGTGTGGGTTTTTATTAAATATGTACATAGTACATCAAACCAAGACAGTAAAAATGTAAGCAAATCAACAACGTCATTTTACGTTCATCAATATATAAACATAAAAGCAATTTTCAATCCATGTGTGTTTTTCTTTCTGTCTCTGGAATTTTGAAGCAGTAAAGTAATTGTAAAATGTTAAGTAAGATTTTTTTCGTATCGGTTTTATTGAATTAACTTATTTACTAAATGAAATATTTTCGTTGTGTATAACATAGAGGTTTTATGACGTGGATAAAATTCTTCCATTTGTAATACAGTTTGCAGATTATATATCAAAACATATGGATTATGATGATTAAATATGTATAAAATCATCATAATCCATTCATATGTTTGCAAGGGCCCAGAGTCCTCCAGAGAGAGTCACAAATCCACTTGATGTTCTCGAGTGCTGGATTTTTTTTCCTCCCTGATTTTATCTGAAATATGTGTAAAAATTCAAAAGTCAAAGGGATCCCTGTTGGTTACAGCTAAGTAGTCTCAAACACCTATATTTATCCTACCTGAACGTGGTACAGTCCGGCGCTTCTGGGGGAGGGCTGGGAGGTAGTTTGGTGTTTTGTCTTTGTTTTGTTTTGATTTTTGGCAATTACCTATTTCCATTTGCAAGCAGCACCCATCTTTGATCATTGAACAGTTAATTTGAAGTGAAGAGTTTTATTTCTGAGTAAAATCCGTCTTTCTTAGGGAGATCCTTCCTCTTGTGTGGATACACAATGCGGAGAGGATCCACAGATTTTAGGAGATGTCTGTGTACCGTCTCATATTTTAAGTAAAACAACTTCTTTCAGGTCTTCCAGAAACCTAGTTATCTAGATTTTCAGAAAGGTGTAAAAGGAGCATACAGGGGAGATAATTAAACCAATCACATGAAATCCTAATTTAATTTCTTTGTGTGTTTTCATTGGTCTGTTTTGTTGCTATAATTTCAAATGAATAATCTGAAAATACAAGTTACACATTCTCAGGGGAAGACCAAAAAGGTGCCTGTCTAGGAACACATCTCACACGTGTACTTATGCGGAATGATGTATGTAATGTGGGGAGAATGACCTCGTGTTATGCTCAGATGTGATTTGTGCCATTTTGCACCAGTTTTACACCCGTATGATGCCTTTGATTACCACAAATGTTCTATTCATCGCTCCTAGCTTCAGAATAAATATCCTGCTGTGGGAATATTGTATTCCATAAGAAATGCGTTGTGTTTTTTATGCTTTTAATAAGACTTTAAAAAAAAAAACAAACCCCAAACATTTCCAACATTTCACCCGGAGTGGTAAGAATCAAACAAGCTGATTCTTTTCCTTAACTAAGCGGAGCAGAATAATTGTAGTTTTTCAAGATTGCCATTATTGTAAATCCTGTATGCAATTTTATTGTGATCTTTTTGGGGTCATCAGACAGGTATTTAACAGTTTGGTTCAGGTTGCCTAGGACAACAAAAATGCTGCTATGCTGCATCTCAAAGCTTCTGGGATGAAATGAGTTGTGACATACCAGTGAAGATTAAATTTGTAACAGATAGAACACCTTTGAAGTACTAGCTTATGATTTCACAGTGGCATTAGGAGTCTTACTGCAGTATTTAAGCAGTTAGAAAGAATGCTGGTTGTTAGTGGTTGAATTTTGTAAAAGAGGATTTTATTGTCTTTTAAATAGCCATGACAGCAGTTTGTATTATCCAAGCACAACGTTTTTATTGCCGTGTATTACTGTTGGAGAAGTGCTTTTTCACACTCCCATGTATAAAACTGAGGCACTTAAACAGGTGAATACTTTTGGTCTGTTGTTCACGATCACGTTGCTGAATTTTAAATAATACAGCCTCTTTCTCTTCTTGTTTTTGTTGTTTTCCTTCTCCCCTCTTTTTTTTTTTTTTTTTTGGTCAGTGGCTTAGAGAGGAGAAAGAACAGAAACAGTCGGTGTTTGTCTCAGATAACACTGGAAGATCAGATGTCCAAAAATGTTCTAGGCCTGCACATTTTTACATATGGTAAATTACTTTTCAAAAATAATAGCATCATTTCAGATGTCAAATATGCCTTTATCATGCAGCTTTATGACATGACATTACCAGTACATAAAGCTACTATGCTTTGTGTCTGAATTGGATCACATCAAAATTTCCTGCCATATCATGTAACCGAAATAGAGACTTGTTCCTAAAAATAATGTCTAGAAATCTTCAAGTATTCATTAAGCCATTTAAGGGGAAGTAGGCATGAGCCTCTTTCTCTGTGGTAATCTCTTAAGGATCATTCTGCTCCATATTACAATTTCCAGTGTTACTAATTTGTGAAAGTTAGTTTAAAATATTAATCTCTGCATTGGCAGGATCTTTTAATGACTTTCTAGACTTCAACGGGTTAATTTTCAATGAGGGTCGGGTTTTATATGTTTATATTTTCTTAGCCTTGGTCAGGAGAAGTGGCTTTGCTTGCCCTTGTGCTGTGCCAAAGTGATAGGGTTTCATTCGTTTGAAAACCTAGCACATCCCAAGAGGTTACCTTGGTGTAGATTTCTTTCTTTCTGTATTAAATCGCTCATTGTCGCAAAGTGACTAGTGCTGCTGGGCTTTGAAAAGAACTTCTAAGAGGTTAAAAAAAAAAGCTTCTGTGTAGAAGGATTTTTCAGTTCTGCAGACAGAATACAGTTTGCAGCTGTTTGACTTGCGACAGTGATATGGATCTGATTGTATACAGTATACTAGGAGCCATGGATGCAGCTGGAATAGAGGTTATAAATTTTAAAAGCAATGCAGATTTTGGCCATTAATTGGCTGCTAATAAAAGCAAACTCAATGGGTTCTAACTGTGGGAGCCTGTAGCTCTGTATCTGATATCAGGAATTCATACACATTACACAGTTTTAGTGATTCAGACCACGACTAATTGAAATATGAGGCATACTGATCAAATTTAGCATTACCAGCATGCACTCTGGTTTGGGACTGTATGGCGACAAGGTAGCATTTATTACTTATTCTCCATAACACTGCCTGATTGAAATATCTAGCTATGTTGTCAGCAGAGGCCCAGCTGGGCTTTAGTACAGCTAATTAAGTCATTAAAAGAGAGGTCAAGCAATCTAACTCTTGCATACTAAACTACATAAAAGTCTTTATTATATTTTTTAATAAGCCAAGATTTGAATTTTTAAAGAAGTTTGTTTTAATAATAAATGCATTTGCTGGCTCCTTTGTTGGCGCTTGATTAAAACAGGCGTTCGTTAGCCACAAAGTGAAAACTTGTCAAGGCTTAGTTTAATAAAAAAACCTAACAAAACAAAACCTTGTGCATTTTGTTTCTTTTTATGAAGTGACTGAAAAGGAAGCCTAACTCAGGGTAACAGAAACATGGCTCTCCCTGTGAAGGCAGGCAGAAGAACTCCGTTCTCAAGTGCAGGAGGTACCAAGGCACAACTTGCGTAGAAACCAGTCATGTTTCTTACTGGAATATTTGTTCATTGGCATATTGTAAGGAAGAAATACACCAAGAGGGAGAAGATTCCTGCAAACTAAGTACACAGAAATGTTGAATGACTTGTTGCTACCTATTTTATGAATTCAGATAGGAGAGTCAGGTGAAGTGAAGCAGCAACAGACTCCTCTGCATAACTTGCACCAAGAACATTGCGTGTTTTTATCAGTATAAATGTAAAGCATGGAGAGCTCAAATATAAAGATGACCACAATATTTCAGAGCTGCAAATGACAGCCTTGATGATTCCTAGTCGTTAAGTGCAAGGTCAGTGGGGCACTTGGATATTTCTTTTGTAAATTTGGTGTACTTTGGTTCAGAAACAGGAAATTTTGGTCTGACGTGTCCCTTCTTCTGTATATTGCACAGCAATAACTGGGAAGAGATGTAGTGAGGCAAGCTATAGATCGAAGACAAATATGTGAGGTAGGACACCAGGAAACGGGGTATTGTTTGTTGTGTTGCTTTTTAATGTTTGTCTGTTTGTTTTTGTTGTTTATTTGTTTGTTTTATAAGTGGAAATCTTACCAGCAATTATTTTTAAGGACCTACTTGTCAATTGACATATAGTAGCAGTTTGTAAAATGAATTGAACATCAGTTTACGCATCGTCTTTGTACAGATAAAAGAAGCAAGTCTTAAACCCCCAAATCCCTGATGTAAATTAAGTGGTTTCTCTGAGGTCATTTGTTACTGCTATGAAGTGGGAAAGAGCAACACAGCAAGGCATGTATTTTGGGTGATAGCACAGAATAGTATTGACAGGATTTCTGTTCTTGGATCAAGTGGATCTTACTCCTTTTCTGGTTTGTTTTGTTTTTTGTCCCAAACATAAAATTTTCTAACTTAAATCTCTGAGTAACCCATAAAAATTGTAGCATCTGGACTAGAAACGTGGTACTTGTTTTAAATAAAAAGCATGCTGAAAAAACATGGTTAGGGATTTGAAGTATAGGTGTAAGGAAGCAGAGGAATTGAAGGGTAGTTAATAAATGATCCCAGAGGTGAGTTGTATAATACTTTTTCCTTGTTAAAGAAAAATACCTTTATGCAGTAAGAAGAGGGTTACAACAGAGTAAAAGTTTTGTTAGCCACATCTTCACAAACAGACACAAATCAGCTTGGTCTGCTCGTCCTTATGTAACAACAGTTAATTTACGGTTATATTCTCCTGGTTAGGGTAGCTTTATTGCTGTTGTTCTGGCAATGAACGTGGTGCGTTGCACCTTGCTTAACTTATCAGGAGGAGCAACGCCGTGAACAGGAAGATGCCTTAAGCTCAGTTTTCTGAACGTCAGAAGATGCAGTATAAATAGCGTTATACTGAAGTAAGGGAGGTCTACACAGTGTTGCCTTGTGAATTCAGATGTTTATAGGACCATTAGAGGTTGTTTCCTACCGGGACAGAATACTTTACCTTCTCCATTAATCTTGAGGGATTTTTGAAACTATTAAATCATTATGCTCATTGCAATTCAGTGTATTTTCAAATCTATTGGATTTTTAAAAACTCCTTGCGTTACAATGTTGAGATGTAAATTTTCAGAATAACCAAGGTCATCTAGTTAAAAAAAAAAAATCTTTCCTGCATTTGACAGCTCTCACAATAGATGCATATTCACTGCAATGGGTCACCTCGTAGTCTTTCCAGAACTGTGTTGTTTTTTTTTCTTCATTTCTCTACTTCCTTAGAAAAAGGCTAAGATTGAGATGCAAAAATCTGTGTACGTAATAAATATGCAAAAAAGCTGTACATATTAAAACATATGTACAACAAAAAGCTGTACATATTAAATATGAACTCAAGCCTGATGACTCTTAGAAAGAAGTTGTATTTCTGATGGAAGAATATTCTGTTTCGTGTTTCATTTTGGCCATAACTTCCCTAGGCTTTTAGATCTGTGGTCCTGCCCTCTCTTAATGTTAGTAAATTATTTGCATAAACAGTAATTTGAATTATTTTTTTCAACTGGAATCTTGAGAGGGTTGAGAAGATAGTTAAATTTTGAGAATACTGTAGAGACAGAGTTGGTAACAAGCATCCTCAATTAGAGACTGTAATGATAGTAGTGATGGTATGGGTCTGACTCCTCAGCAAAACGAACTGGACCAGTTAACACTGGGTAACAAGAATGACTATACAGCCTCAAGAACAAGAATACCCACATCGTCCTGTGGTCTGTCTCTAATGATGACCCTGTGCATGGGCCAAGGAAAGACCAAGAACAGAACTAACGTCTGTTCCCACTCTGCTCTAATGTTATCTCAGCCTTTGATCATTTTAGAAGATATCAAGAGCTTGTTACAGGTTGTCTAACACTTCCTAATGGATTTCTCTACCATGTACTGTTCCATCTTCCCTGGTCTCTCCCTGAGACCAATTTACTCTGAGCTGGTGGGACATTCAAAGTCAAAGAAAAGAAACATAAGCATTCAGAACTAAATTCAGGTGTGAGTGAAATCTACTTTTAGGAGTAACTAGTACACTGAGCATACATACTATACATACGTTCTTCATTGTCATAAAGAACATACATTCTTTATTGTGAGAACAGCAAAATATGATTATGATGAGCTAGGCTATAATTATTGTTCTGGTATTCTTGATGAAATTGCTATCGGGAAATCTTACAGGCTTTTCTAATGAAAGAAACTAGCTCTGTTTTAACAATGAAAATTTGGAAGGATACTCATAATAATTTTCTACCTTGGCATTTCTTCTCAGAACCCATCCTCCAAACCTGTTGAGATGTCATAAGTAATATGCACATGGGGGTACCTTGTGGTAATTAATACATGGCATTAATTAGTATATTATGCAGTTAATCATTCATACTATGGCATTGCATTTCACTCTCCTACGTGCAGAACAATACCGTACACAGGATGAATTCCACATACTGCTGAAATCAATGACAAAACCCCTGTAAGATTCAACAGGGTCAGGATTTCATCTCAAATGTTAATACAGTGGTTTCCATCGTCAAGGTCAATTCCAACAGCATTTTTTTCTTTTCTCTGAAATTTGTGTGATACCTGGAGATACTATTTCCTCGATGAGAAGGATTTAGTTTTTGTTATAAACAGCTTTTGAAGTATTTTTTCAAGTTATTTTTTTATCACTAGGAAAGAAAATTGACTTCTTTTTAACACAGCACTAGGCTAGTAGATTTGGGCTAGCTGGAAATGTGCCCCAGTCTTTGTACTAGGGGTGTTGTTCTGTGTCCATCTGTCTGTGAGATAGAGCTCAGAGGTGGTTTTGTGGTTCCAGCAGAGCTGGGGCTTCATGTAAGAGAAATGTGAATGAAGCAGGATAATATCTTGTTGGCAGCAGATGATGTACAGTGTTATAACTCTGTATGACAACTAGCTGAACATAGAGGAGTTATGTTTACCTATTCCTTTTTTAACCCTTAAAAAAATACCATAGAAATTCTGTAACGGAAGCACAGTAGGGTCACACACTGAATCACTTCAGTGCTGTGATAATGACTATGCTCAGGAACCTTAACTTGCTCCTTCGTGCGTGTAATACAGTTTTTAATCACATTATAACGTTCTCATTTTCCAAAATGCTGCACATCTCAAGTTTGTATTTCCTTACTGAGACTTGGTTAAGTGCTGAATTTTAAAAATCTTGTTCTGAATTTTTAATCTCTTGTTCAGGATTGTAGATACAGTTTTAGGTTTAGTCACACATTTTGGATTTACTTGTCCTAAAACTATATTTTATACAACAATATATCTTCCTGTTTCCTTTTTTCTTGTTCTACCTCAGTTCCCATGTATTATCATCACTGGAGATACAGGATAAGATAATATAAAATAACTTGATCACTAAACCATAGTAGTTTTTACACCTGGAGCTCATCGTCTGTGGTTTTTGACTACCAAGAAGCAGCTCGCCACTGGAGAACTAATAGCTCCAGGCACAGATCTCGTGGTCCCTCTCAGGAGCATTGGCTGAAGAGTGATGAAAAAATGCAGTGTTTTTAACAAGCTGTGCTGTTCTTCTGAAGACACCGGTCTGACTGAAAAATTAAGTGGGGGAGATAAAGGCCATTGATACGTTTGCTGAAACTTTCTTGTTCTTTCAAATGCCCTGCTGAGGGTGTGTTGTTAAGGTTCTGGACTGATAGTGAAACAAACAAAAAAAAGTGCTGGGGGATTTCCATGTTGGTTTTTATTTATTTTTTTTTCCTTTAATTGGTTCAGTTCATCTGATGGATATTTTCACCCTTTTTTTAACATCCCTTCTCAGATACAAGAGAGAGCCTTGTACAAAAGAAGAGGACTTGAGATGAAGCTTAGAGGCACAAAAAGCAAAGTCTTAGACTCCTTTGCTTCCTAGGAAAGCAGAGGGGAAAAGCTGGCTCCACACTTTATCTGCAACAGAATTTTCATTTTCCTCAGCAGAACAAAGCTTGCTTCCAGTCTCAGCAGGCATTTTGACTGGGTAGTTCCTATACTGACAAACCACTTCATCTTTAGTTTTAACTTTGAGGGCTGTGAAAGATGGGATCAGAATGAATCTGGGTGGGAGAAGAAAGGGGAGAAGAAAGATCGTAGCCCCTACATTTCAGTCTTTTGTCCAGTGCTCAGTTGTCACTACGCCGCCTAATGTGTTTCTTATATTTTCTTGGTAATTCTGATCACGAGCGACAGCTCAAATCAAATCAGGCCATCTTGTAAAGAAGCTTTTCCTAAGCCATATCCGTTTCTCCCAGTGGAGACTGAAGAAAACCAAATGAGTTGGTTTGCTCCAAGCTGTTGCATGCCAGATGAAGAGACCAGCATTTCTGTTGCTGATGAGTCTCCCTTGCAGCCTTCACTCATCCAGGTTGACTGCTCCTGCAGCTTCCTTTCAGTGTCAGTTATTCTTCTTCACTGTACTCACTGCTCTCCTTGACACACAGGGACTCTTCCTGTTCCTGCTGAGCACCCCTTTTCCCTGCTCTCCCTGAATAGCACCAAATTCTTGTTGGAGTAGGTGCTTCCTCCTCAGGAGAATTATGTCATATTTCTTTATTGTTTTGTAGCAGCATTGAAAAAATCTCCATCCTGCTTATTATCTTCCAGAAACTTTTAAGCTTTCCTTACTATTCAGAACACATCAGCTCCACGTGAAATACAATTCCTTACTATTGTTTAACAATACCCCTTTATAAACAGTAGGCTGGATTAAGTTCCTTCTGTATTTTGCACATCTGTCTCTGCTGGAAGCAGTAAGTTTTTGACTGAATGTTTTCTATCTTATCAACAGATCTTCCATTTCTTTCTTAATTTAATAACACCCCCCCCCCAAAAAAAAAAGCCCGAAAACAAAAAACAAACCAACCCAAACAAAAAAACACAAAAAAACTCAACAAAACTTTGAGGGAATTTGGAAAAAGTTAGATAAGACCTGGTGTTGGTTTTGTTTACCTAAAAGTAAAAATAATTTAAAAGTGTTTATTATGCCCTCCAGTGCTGCTAGCCAGTCAGCTTTCAGTACAGATGAACGTAGAGCAAGGAGAGTGATGCTAAGGAACAACAAATCTTCTATGACTTTAAAACAGCAAATCTTCTATGACTCTAAATGCCTGAGCTAGGATTTTGTGTGGCAGCTGACCTGTGGCAGAATGTAGTCCTGCATACAGCCTGTGCTAAATGCTGTGATGCCCTTTGCCTGGTCTCTGGAGAAGCAAGTGTGGTACAGCCAGAGCAAAATTATTTCTCATCCTTGCCCTTAAAATACTTTGAGTTCCTGTTTGATAAGGCCAGCGGAAAAGACCATAAGAGTTTGGAAAGAAGTTGTATTTCTGATGGAAGAATATTCTGTTTCATGTTTCTTTTTGGCAATAACTTCCCTGGGCAGAGCTGCCAGCCAAAGTTATTCTCTTTGCCTTAAATGTGAAACCCATTAGGAATGGTATCACTGAACATGGAAGTTCCAGGCAGGCAATTTCCTCCCAGGGCTAAAGTACCTGGGTAAGTATTGTAAATTTTCCCAGTCTCCCTCCCACCATTATTTCTAAAACAAAAGCTTGGGCTTGTCTCTCCCATCTTCTTTCATAGCCTTGCATTCCTCTCTGTGAGCAACTGTTCAGACGACAACCACTGGACTTACCCTGTCCAAGCTGGCACAAAACACCTGCTGCCAGCCCACCTCCGGAGGCTTCCCATACCCGGGGAGCCTCAGGGGTCCCCCCCTGACCCATCACCCCTTCTCCCTTACGGAGTATGTGAGAGGATTTGGGGGTCTGCCTTAAGAACCGCAAGTTATTGTTGTGCAAAGAACAGAGAGAAAGATTGAGAACACTTCATTCCTGGGCTTCAACTTCCTAGAAGGAAAGTCCAGACCAGAATTGTCTAAATGGAGTTTTAAATTATTGAAGAGGAAAATTTGCAGAGCCCTTGTGAGTAATGATGCTGAATATAATAGCAGAATTCAGGGAAGCTCCGAAGAGATTTTAATCTAGGTGTTACAAGTGCAAGTACTCAGAATTTTATCTTTATATAGTATTTGATCCGTGTAAATCCTTGCCATTTTGAAGTTACTTATTTTTCTGTTAGAAGCAGAGGTAGCACTGGAAAAAATATTATTACTGCTTTTTCCTCCTACTGGTATGTGATTCCAGAGAGTTTCAGCAGGTTGTTGTGAGTGAGTTCATGATAAGATACACTGTAATTAACAATCCTGTGACTCCACCAGAACAAGAGGTTCACTCCAAAAGCGCTTTTACACTGTAAAGCGCATTTATTTCACAGCGCGTTTTTTGTTCTGTCAGACATTTGGTCATATTTTACATTACATTTTGGAAGTCAAACACCATGGTATAGCCTCTAAATTCTTTGTCTGAAAGTCTTTTTGTTCTTAACCGTCAGAGAATATATAAAAAAAAAAAAAAAAATCAGCTGTGGTATTTTCAGTCATCTCGTATTTCAAATGCCTTTTTATTCAGTGCTTTTATGGCCAGTTGCTTGACAACATATAGATATAGTTACTTCATGTGAAAAATGCCCCTGTGCAATTGGTGTTGGTATGTATTTTTCAGGGCATATGTCGATACACAGTAGTTCCCAGCCGAGGGGTTTGGGTTTTTTTTTCAAAGGGTTTTGCTGCAGCACATTTTTACATGATGAAGTGATGTTTTCATTGAAACTCTTCCATGACATCCTTTCTAGGTTGCATCTATTTTAAGGTACAAGTTTTATTAATCTGAAGTATGCCAGGCCCTAATAGTGCAGTATTTTAATGCTTAAAGCATCTTCTACAGGATGTTATCGTGGTCTTGGAATAAAAATGAAAGCAAATGAAAAAAAAAGAAACTATTCAAGAAACTTAAAAAGCCTCTTTTGCTAAAAAGGCTGTATTGGTGAAAGAGGACTTGCTAGCATAAAGAAATAAAAAGGAAAAATGTCAACAGAAATTAAAAAAAATATTTATAGTTATACTTCCTTTGGTAGAATAAATAATGTTCTTTCCAGATGAGATGTATTTGAAAAGTTGTTATATTCTCTGGGAGTTTGTGATCATCTTGTAGGGAAAAAAAGTTATATCCTCACTGCATGCCATATGATAGTTGTGAGGAGGTGGGGAGGCTATAGAAGGTATATGATTACACAGTAAATGCTACTTTTTTTTGACTAATTTCTACAAAATCCCACTTAATTTCTGTAGAACTCCATCAATTTTATGCTTACTGTATTCCTTTTTCATGAGGAATTTGAGATTATTGTTTTAACCTTTTCCCCCCACTGAGTGGACAATAAGTGAGAGCGACTGCAGTGGCTTTTTTTTTTTAAGTTTGCATTGTTGGCTTTGCCCGTAGCTTCTACAGTTTTCATAACAGGGATTAGTCACGAATGCATTAAAACAGAAATAAGTGCATTAGGCTACAGAAGTTTGAGCATGCTGCAGCTCTCAGTAATGAGTGTTTATTGTTTTGGGCTATGACCAGTGTATGGCAGAATTTCTGTTAAGGAACTAACTCTGCCAACTCCCAAATGTAAATATTACAGTAATTTGCTAGTCATCGGATCATTTACTTGAAATTTAAGGATTTCTGTCATGGGCAAATGTCTTTGCTTAAAGGATTCAGGTAAATTCTCTCCATCTTAAACAGAGCAGGAAGGATTTAGGCATTTGCATGTGTTTATATATTTGCTTCCCACTGTCTTCAGGTTCATAGGCATCAGGTGCCTGGGGATTCCGTCTGTGTTTCCTCGTACCAGCGAGCAAGCATTTTGCATCTGATCTGTTCCGTGTAGGTCATAGCTATGGGAGTGAATAAAAACCAAAAATTGATAGGCTCAGTGAAACCGTATAGCTTACAAACTGGTTCTGACGTGATTGCATGTAGGAACAGCAGCCATATTCATATTTAAGTGAATAATTTAAAGTCAGTTACTAAGACTATTTGTGCAGCAATAAAGATGATCTTGGAAAATATGCTGTATTAAGGGAGTTGTAGAGCCATTTTCACTGTTGATCCTAAGCAGGTTTGTTGTTGGGTTTTTTTTTTTTTCAATACATCAAATATGGTCTAGTGGGTCACCAAACAGTAGATTTATACAAAGAAAAAAATAGCTGATGGCAAACAGAGAGCTGATATGTTTTCAAGGAGGACTAGCCTGCTGCACTTGCAAGTGATGATAGATGTGTGTGAAATACAATCCTGATTAAAAATGCATGTGTGAAACCCCTTCGAATAAAGTGCTGTGTCTGACAACATGTTCAGAGCTCCTTTATGCGAGAAGGGCAGGATAATGTAACAGCCCTTGTACCATTCACTTTCTCTTCATCACTGGCTCCACTTATTGTTCTTCCAAATTTTTCAGCAGATGTAATGCTAAAGAGTTATGAATGCAGAAGGCAGCATGAGGACATCGAAGGGATTTGCATTGGAAGTAGAGATTTTGAAAATACACCTCAACCAGACTGATGCTTAACTGTGTCCAGCCTCTGTTCTCCTGTGTGATAAGCCGTGCTAGGGGCTCGGATCAGGGGAGAGTCGTGGACATTTGGAAATCTCTATGACCTGATTAGATATTAAAATCCTCAGGTGTTTTCTTTTGCTAGCTGTCGATATCTACATCAGAAACATTTATCAAAGTTATAGCTGTGGAAACTGTTAATAAATATGCACTTTTAGGGCTGGATGAAGCTTCCGTGAGAGGTGATTGAGCTGCACGTGGCAATCCCGACTCTGTATATCTAGGAAGCATGACATAAATGGCAAGCACGCAAGAAAGGAGGTAGACTGCCCTGTTTACAGGGCCAGATCCTGCACCCCTTTATACTTATGCATGTGCTCTTCTATGACATCTTTAGTCATGATCCTCAGAGGCTGCTGCTTGGCTTTTTGTTTGCAGGAGCTCTTGCAGGTAGCAATCTATTATGAGGGTGCTGAGAAGCTGTTTAGGTGCCATTCCTTGATGGCTTTTGACTTCACTGACTGTGTGATCTCCATCCCAGTTTTTCCCTTGAAGGCTCATGACTGCAAATGAGGATTCATGATTGCTTTGGGAAGACGCTCTCTCTAAGCAAAGACTGCAGCGTAGTCACTGGAGGTGTGGGTAGTACTCAAATGCTGTGTTTTAGTGGAGCTGTGCTCCACAGGCACCTTGTAAGGTCAAAAACTGGAGCTTTGCCATAGCAAGGGGAAGCCTGGAGAAGAGCTATGATTTTGAGACACAATTCTTCTCTCTCTTTCTACCTTGCCTGCCATTATTAAAGGCCAGGGAGTAGCAACCTGTGTGCTGCCCTGTGCCTGTTTGCCTGTGCAGCCGGTGATGCTTGAGAATCAGTACTCCACATGTCTTGGAGGCAGCTTCCCATCTGACCCTCCCTGTGTGAGAGGGTTTATCGCTGTGCTTGGTCCAAACACCTGCAGCAGTCATTGAGGTGGAAAGAAGTCACCTGTGGGAACGTGGAAAAAAGAAAAGGGGTGTCAGCCCCTCTTTCAGTGGGTGAGTTATTAAAGAGGCATTTGGGGCCATTTTTAAAGGTATCCAGATGCCTACAGGTGCTCATAGGCACCCAAAGGGATTTTCCAAAGCCCACACTTTTAAAGGTATTTAGGCATTAATCCAACATTGGAGCATCTAATTCTCAATTTGAAAAGTGCCTAAGGGCCAGATTCTTAAAGATCTTTAGGTACCGAGCTCCCTCTGAAATCAAACAAAAGTTACATCAAATGATCTTATTTCCCAGGACATCATCTTGAAGAACTGCCTCCTGGAATATTAATTCATGAAAGACACAATTGATCTGAATTGGGAAGATACCTGCAAGTTACTGTACAACTCCGTGTTGTGCTTTAACCCCAGCTATCCAGCAAGCACCACGCAGTCACTTGCTCACTCCTCCCCGATGTCGGTGGCATGGGGAGGAGAATCGAAAACAAGTTAAACTCGTGGGTTTTAGATAAGAAAGGTTTAACAATTGAAACAAGATAATAATAGCAATCATAATTGTAATGAAAAGGAATATAACAAAGAGAGCGAAAAAGAAAAATCCAATTGATGAACATTGCAATTGCTCAGTACCCACTGACCAGTGCTCAGCCGGTCCCCAAGCAATGATCTGCCCCTCCCAGCTGACTCCCCCCAGTTTATATACTGGGCATGATATTATATGGTATGGAATATTCTTTTGGCCACTTTGGGTCAGCTGTCCTGGCTGTGTCCCCTCCCAGCCTCTTGTGCTTCTCCAGCTTTCCTGCTGGCAGGGCATGAGAAGCTGAAAAATCCTTGATTTAGGATAAGCTCTCCTTAGCAACAACTAAAACATCAGTGTGATATCAGCATTATTCTCCTCCTAAATCCAAACCACAGCACTGTACCAGCTACTAGGGAGAAAATTAACTCTATCCCAGCTGAAATCAGGACACACAGCTTTACTCGGAAACCTTGTCTTAGATTCTTTCTCAGATAAGGATCTGCTAGCTCTTTAATATAATTACTCCATACCAGTAATCTGGCATGATGACAACCGTCTATTAACTCTGCAACTCAACTCAAAATAACTCAACATTCATTACATGCTTTTAATATATAATTTTGGTGAATTATAGAGGTTATGAGTGAGCAATGGCTAAGAGCCAGGGTGAATAGAATGCATATTTCAGGCAGGTATTTCAAAACCTTCCAGGCCCAGCGCATTATTTCCTCTGTCGTGACAATGTCTGCCCACAATTTGAGGTTGCAAACTTGATGCTGGTTTTTTTATGTATAAGTATGTGTATGGTCAAGGCTTGGCAGCTCCTCTACACCTTTTCCCTTTGTACGAAACATAAATCTGAACACAGACCTGGGAAGAAAATGCACAGGTTAAACACACGAATTCAAGCTTTCTTTTTTTCTCTTTCTCTGTCCTTTGAAATTTAATTATATGCAAGTTTTTCCACTCTAGGCAAATGCTTATAGAAGTAAACCTTCCTGTGCATGTTAGCATATTTGTTTGTCTAATATTTAGCCCTTTACACAGGCCACTGAGATATCTGGTCAAACTCTCACTGCACAAAAAGACCCCAGTAGACCTTCTGGAATGAGAGGAAAGGGAGGTGTGTGGTGAACAAAAAGAGTGCTTTCCATTCTGTGCCTCCTACTCTGCCCACATGTGGAAGGAGCAAGTGAGTTAGGAAGTTAAGAAACTGAGGCACAGGAGCAAATTAAACCCCTTACCTCAGCATCAGCGGTGGAGGTGGGAGTGCAGTTTGGCCATGTGTGGGGAGCAGGAGGCCACTCTGCCTGCTGCACCTTGTCCTCCTCTGCTGCAGATGCTGCTGGTGCCCACTTTGCCCTTGGTGCAGGCAGGTATGAATGTCCCATGAGTGATGGGGCAGAGAAAAGTCAGGCAAGCAGCATTTGGTGCATTCCCAAATATAACCCTGATATAGCACCCCCCCCCCCCCCCTTCTAGACCCCCTGAGCCCGTGTCCCCCCCCTTCTCCTTCAGCCATCCCCATAAGTACCTCTTGTCTAAAAAAAACCAAAAACCCAACAAAAAACCCCAAAAGAGCTTTGTTTTTTTTCTTCAAGA